>CACVCL010020800.1:0-73191 GCA_902729485.2 Mus minutoides
TCAATCTCCTGGCTGATGTCTCAAGTTCCACAAGATTGGGCCGGAACAGAGGCTGTGTTCCCCTCCTCACCTCACTTCTAGAGATAGCTTGGGGAGTCCCGAAAGAGCCTAAGAGAGTGCACAGAGCCTGAGGCCCGGGCCCTGAGCTCCTGATGTGGTCTTAAAGTCCTGGAGTTGCTAGGCTCAGAGGAAAGATGGCAGGATGGCGGGTGCTCTGGCTGGGAGAGGCCCAGCCTCCGGTGGGGCGGAGTTCTCGGATCCTGCCTCTGGGGGCAACCGCTGACCCGATGCTCCCAACACCACCTCTGCACTGCACTCACGCGTAACCCCGATGCGATCTTAAAGTCCTGGGATGTCCCTAGCTGTGACCGCTGGGCTCAGAGGAAAGATGGCGGGGTGGCGGGTGCTCTGGCTGGGAGAGGCCCAGCCTCCGGTGGGGCGGAGTTCTCGAATCCTGCCTCTGGGGGCAACCGCTGACCCGATGCTCCCAACCCCACCTCTGCACTGCACTCACGCGTAACCCCGATGCGATCTTAAAGTCCTGGGATGTCCCTAGCTGTGACCGCTGGGGTCAGAGGCAAGAAATTATATATTTTAAGGTTATGAGGCAAGAAGCAAATGGGCAGTTATTTATTGACTACTGAGTTTTTAAGATCAAAGAGTTCTGAAGAATCATTGTACAGGCACATGGATATACGTAACACTACTGAACTATAAAATGGTCAATTTTATCTTATGCATATTTTGCCACAACTATCAAACACGGCACTGAAACTCAAAAGGCATTTCATAGGAAAACTAGAAGTGAATTATAATATATCAATAAATGATTAAATTGGTTAATAACTGGAGACACATAGATTATCACCACAATAAGATATGATGTCATACGTACCAGGTTCCAAACCTTAAATGTGACATTGCCTAAGTGGTGCTGAGATTGTTGAATGTGCTCTTACACATGTCTAGAGCATATATTTTTCCAAAAAAATGTATAATACAGGGACTCTGTCCACATAAACAATTAGGACCACTACAAATCTCCTCATCAGCATGATATAGACAGTCCAATATCATAAAATTCTGAGAAAAATTGTGCCTTGACCAATGAGAGCAATGTTTTAGCCAGACCCCAGGATAAGAGCATAGATTGGAGTGTGGCGATAACTCCTTTCAAGGATGCATATCTAGAAAGTGGAAGGAGATTGGAGGGGTCTCTGTAATCATAAAATATCCAAAAGAAGAGACATGAACAAAAGAAGAGAAATGAGACAGGCCACTCTGACCAGAGAGCATCTCTAGTCTTAGCAAAGTTTGAGCACTAGATATAGAATTTAAATTTTTTTCAGAAAAGTGATTCACAGTGACCAAGCCCTGGAGGTGTGTCAGAGTTAGAGATCTAGTACCAAGCCTAAAACAATACTGTCCTGTGGGTAGAGAATGTATATTTGGAAAATAATTTGCCTTTACCTTGTAAATCTGAAGTGCACCTTACTAATGGGGAAGCTATTGTACTCTCTGTAAATGAATAGAATAGAGAGTCTCCTAAATGTTGGCTGCAGTCATTTTAAGACTATTAATTTCAGCATTACTCATGAGGGAGAAACAGGAAGCAACTAAATGTCCATCTAGGTTAGCATAGACTTAAAAAATGGTGGAAAGCACATAGTGTGGTATATTACATTGATACATATAATAGAAAGATAACTACTAGATATATAATAAAATGTCATTGAACACTATGTATAAACATAGTTCATTCTCTGTGAGAGTACAAAAGAATAAAATAAATAATGTATTCAATATGTGTAAATACATGCATGTGCACATGTCAGCGTGCATTCGCGCACACGCGCATGCACACACACACACACACACCATGGGAACAGTGAAGGATTCTAAGTAGGTCCAAACATTTCTGGCAATGTCCTCCTTTTTAAATTGGAGTTTAAAGACTTCTGTTTTATTATTAACTCATATGCATGTCCTATTTCCCTGAACCAAAGAACATATGCTTTTAAATAATGTTAAACTAGGTTTATACAATGAGCCTACCCAAGCCAGTTGCCTTCCTATAAACCAAAGATAAACCTACTGAGACACTTCTGGGGAAACAATCCTATTTCCAATACCCCAGCCCCCAAATCACGGCTTGTATTAGGGGTACAGTGACAAATACAAAAAAAACTGTAAAGCGCTGAAGAAGAAAGTAAAGGCGTTTTGTTGGTTTTGTTTTTTAAAAAGTCCCTGAATAGAATTTCCCAAACACATTTGAGACATACCACTATTTGGATTGTCCCTTTGTGGACTTGCCTCACTCACTGCTACAAGTGCTGGAAACAAGTCCCTGGCTGGTGCTTCTTGTGGCTTCGAAAGCCTGCAGATGACATGGGACCTCTGCCTTTTCAGTTCAGTGCCATGCAGGTGGAAACTATTTTCCATCCTCACAGCTCTTAAAAAAAAAAAAAAGGGAGGATATTTGGTACCATGACAATAGTCCAGATCCGACTGTCCTAACCCCCCTTGCTGGAGCCTCCTGGTGAGTTGATACTATTTCCTGTTGTAGAAATCAGAGCTTATGACCCAGCACATGCTTTTAGTGGCTGTCTGCCTAAACATAACACATGATTTCTTTACCCACAGCCTATTGCTTTATTCAAAGCCAGAACTGTGAGTGAGAAATTAGGTGTAAATTGCCCACTGAGCCTCGTGGTGAGCAGCACTGAGTTTGGGGATACAGTGATGTCAACAGAGAGCTAGATAAAGGCGTGCTTTGTCTCTTTGATCAAACATGTAACTCAAGAGACTAGCTCTGCATGGTCAAAATACTGCCCCACACAGAGCAGGAAGACCTCCAGGGGCTGTGGCACTCATGTTCTCTTGGCTGAACAGACAGAAATTTGCTGTCTTGGCTGCATAAGCAATGCTTGCTCATTCCCATTCCAAGTCAACAGATATTCCTTGAGATTTATTGAGTGTTGGTTACAACTCCAGGACTCTGTGGCTGAAGACAAAGAAGACAGGATGAATCTGAAATTACCCCCTGTCCTCAAGGAAGTTAAAGCAGACACAATGACAAAAACAAAGAGCTCAGGCTCCCATCTTAGCCCTACTGTGAACTTGCTGGGTGGGCCCAGGCCAACCACTTTTTCTGTCAAGGGCTCCACTTCCTCGTTCATAAATTAAAGTGTTGGGATGGATGGTTTCACATGTTCTTCCAAAGCTAAAACTTTATGTTTATATGAGTCTGGATGCACAGATAAGACTCATGAGAGAATTTTATGACCGTAAGTCACAGAGGCCTTCTCAGCACCCAGTTTCCTAGGATTGCAGAAGTGCCAACTAAAGCCACAAAAGTGAGAGGCCTTCTTCAACACAGCTATAACCCAAGTGTCCTGGGAATATGAGGATTCATGGGGGAGCATTCAGAATTGGGTGTTTGAGGTATGATAAGGTCTTTAATTTGGGTTGGATGTAGACAATGCTCTATAGTAAAAGGCCAGTACATGGTGGGGAATCAGCAACAATGAGGGAGCAAACGCTGGTGCTCTGGGCGAATTGTGTCCAAAGGAACAATGAAAAACACCAAGAGAAGTAAACAGGCATAGAGAGATACCACAGCATTTCCTGTTTCCTCTCTTGGCCTTGGGATCTACCTCCTAGCATAGTATAACATAGCACCTACTGTCTAGCATAGCTTCACTTTTGTTCTAATGTCCTTTCTGAGTTTTAGCCCAAGTTAACAGAAGATAGATTAATAGTTCCTTCATAGAAATCTTAAAAAGAATACATGACAAAATACATGTGGCAGGATCACACTGGACATTGCTAGAATAATTCTAGAGGAGTTGTGGCCTTATCCTTAATGTCTGTGAAGAGTAGGTAGACATGAGAAAGTCTACACAGACAGAAAATTTCTATATGTATTTACAGCACACAGGAAACTTTCTTCCAATACTAGGGATTAAATCAGTTAGCTGTTACCATGCAAGGAATGATTCCAAATTCAGTAGGTTAACACAGTAGTCATTCATTATTCCGTGTTCTCTCTCTGTTGGTCATTTGGGTGTTCCTGATTCATATTAGGTTGGGTTCATCTCAATGACATAATGACTCAGTGTTTGAGTTTTGTGTACAGACCCTCTTCTGAACTAGGTTTAGCTAGGACATTTCCTCATTCTCCTGTCAAGACACAGTTTGCAAACTATCCCTGTGATAGCTTTCCTCTGAAGTAACCAAGAAAAGGCATGTGTCTCTTGAGGCCTGTCTATGAAACTCATGTGTAGTCTCTCCATTCAATCACAGGGCTGATCCCAAATTCATGTGGAAATCTAAATTGTGCTTCTTTGGTGAAAAGAGCTTAAAACAAACAAGCAAACAAACAAACCATGTTGGAGTATGAACATAGGCAATGTGAGGGGCTTAATCATTAATGCAGTACATAACTGGAACCCCAAATCCAGAGGTTCTTTTGAAAATCAATTAAAATGTGTAGAAACTCATATAAAGATAATAAAATGTTATATTTATATCTTTGAAGTTTATTAATCCTTTGATGTTTAGCCAAACAATTCAAATTAAAACTTGAGCTGTAGAAAAGAAGGGAAAGGTAGGTAAGGGTCAACCAAGAATAAGTAGATACAAAAATACAATAAAGAAACCTGCTATTTCGTTAATAAAAAGTATTTAAAAAAAAGAAAAAAAACAGAATATAATAGAATGGAATGTAATAGAATCATGTACAATGAGTATATAACAGAAAGTTAAAAATAAGTAAAATATATATAACATAATTAGAATTTGTAAAAATAAAGTGTGATTCTTAAAAATATAGCTGAGAAAGTCACATTGGCAATAAGGAGACTATATTTTCATGTGGATCTTGACATATTAAGCTGCTTAGAATAGAGGCTGTTCTATTATAGGGTTAAAATAATTGGGTCCAAATACTATTAGTTCCAGGGCCAAAGTATACACAAGCGACAGAGCTCTGTGTGGGTGGGTATTCCAAAATGAATCACACTTAAATCCTTTCTTGGCAGTATTTTCATTAAATACAATACTTTATGAATTCTAACTTTATTGCTTCATTAGCATAGTGGCAGGAAATTATATTTCACTTTTCAAAATAAGATTATTTGTCTCTTCTCTTTAAAAAAAAATAGTCAATTGCTTCTGGAGAGACCATAAGCAGTGCTGAGCCCACAGCATAGATGGGAGAAACCAACCAGCTTATGAGCCCAGACTTCTATAGGGCAGACTGCACTCATTCCCTTCTTCTCTCAGACAGCATCTTACCTCAGGCAGACAAGAAGAGGACCATAGGTGACACACAGCAAAGACATCCTAGCAGATGCAGCTCTTTGGTACAATACCTCTGACAAAGGCAAGTTGAGCAAAACCAATGAACTTGTAGGGTCATCTCCTGAGTGTCTTAACTCGAGCAGCTAACCATGATTGTCAATTTGATGGGCTCTGGAATTAACTAGGAGACCTAGCTCTGGGTGGGTCTAGAAGGGCATTTTTCACAAAGGATGCGTTGACTGAGTGCAGCACTTTTCCAAATGGTGGTTTAAATGCAAAGAGGCCCAAGGAATAGGCAGCACTGACCACCTAACTTTCTTTTTTCCTGAGAAAGTGTGCTTAGCCCTGCCACTGTTGCTGTGCTTCAGTGGACATTAGTCTCCCAAACAGACTGAATACCAGAGGCTCTTCAGGAACCCTCAAGACTTCAGAATCAGGCAAGAAATTGCTAAAGCATCCACCTTCGTGGCTGAGGAACTACTGTGTTCTCATCTTCTCTAGCCCAGAGACTGCCATTGTTAGACCTCTCAGGCACTCTTACAAAAGATAATATAATATACTACCTACAACCTTTTAAATAGACATTGTATTGGTCTGTCCACACCATCTGATATGAATCTTCCTCATATATAAAACCTTACTGCAATTCCTTTAAAATTTTATTTTATTTATTAGTATTTTATGTGTGTACATATGAATGATGTGTATGTGTGAGTATGGTGTGTGTGTGTGTGTGCATGTGTGTTTACCTCATTTGGGGGTTAGAGGAAACTTTTGGGAATTGGCCCTCTCCTCCATCCAATGTGGGTTCAAGTAAGTGCTCTTACATGCTGAACCATCTCACTGACCCTCATTGCTTGCAGTTCTTGACCTGTTATCCACAACCTGGTGAATACTATGAAGACCCTGAACTAAGGCAGGTCTTAGTACATGCTGTATCTCTAGCTGTATGCAGCACCCAACTGACTATCAAGACCAATGTTGGACAAACCAAAAGAACTCTTGCAAGGGCTAAGGAAATGGCTCAGTGGGTAATTCTCTTGTCATGCAAACACTAGGACCCTCATTTGGATTCCCCAAACCCATATAAAGCCAGGTATGTTAGCACACACATCTATAATACCAGTGTACCCATGGAGAGATGGGAGGCAGAGACAGGAACATTCTTCAGGTCTAGCTAGCTAGCAAGATGTCTACAATACAGAAGTAAATGACAGAGACCCTGCCTTTAACACAATGGAAGGTAGCAATGATAACCTGGTGGTCCTCTGGCCTATACATATACCCCAAGGCACTCGTCCGTTGGTCAACACTTGTACACAGGTGCACATGCATGCAAATGCATGTGCGCATGCGCATACACACACACACATACACACACACACACACACACACACACACACACACACACACAAGAATCCTTCAAAATGCTTAGATAGGTCTTTTCCCATGTTAGGTACTTTACCCAATATTCACCATTAAAACACTAATGAGACTACATTTATAACCAAGATCACACTTCTTGGATTTTGCTATATTTTCAGAATTCCTTGGGGAGAAATAGGAATTTTTTAAATGATGGTATTAAAAATAGTAAAATTCTGAGTCAAAAATTATAATGAAACTGAATTCAACCAGGGTTCTAAAATGAATAATTTGAAAGCTGTTTTCCCACAGAGGTTTTACATGGTGAAAATATTTTTAGAGAACTTTTTACTTCTGATTCATTAGTTAATCAAGAAATTTTAGCAAGTTTTATTTTACATTAAAAGTTGAGCTTATTATTAACAACAGGATCATTAACTGGTAGTCATCCTGAACTACCATCCTGTCTAGTCTTTGAGAAGTACTTATTATCAGCACTGTTTTTATGTAAGTACTTATGCAACATGTTCCATATTTGATGTATTTTATAACCATTAATTACAAAATTAATATATACACATAAATTATACATGTTCAGAAATGAGTAAAGGAGCCATGCTTCTCTCTGTGGAGGAAATTTCTGCCTGCATATGACAAGAAGTTCAAAAAAATCACCTTCCTATTGAAAATGACAGAGCTAGCAAATGTTAATAGACAGTTTATAAGAAGAATTTTCAGTAGATTCTAAAAAATGGGCACGGTGTAATTGGTAAAGTGTTTGTTGCTTTAAGGAACACATATATTCAAAAGTTCCAATGGTGGATAAGTATGCCCTGCTCCCCTTGGGCTGGTGGGTTACTGAATGTGTAATAGTTTTGCATTTTTCTTCTTAATGGAGGATTTGGGGAAGGAGAATGAAGACATCCTTTTAGACAAGGTGCCTCGAGAAGCAGAGAAAAACAAGATATGAGATACCAGAGTGGGATTAGAAGCAAGGAGAGCTGAGCTGTGTTGTACAGTATCCATGGGTGAACGGATCCAGAGTGCACTAAAAACAGTTGAATTCCTCTTGGAAATGTGCCTTATCACTTGGCACTTAACCTGTGTATATCTTATTGTTTATTTCAAATTGTGTCTGGATTCCTCATAACATCAATAAATATGAATGCTGTATAAAAGGTTGCCATACTGTATTGCTTAAACAGTGACAAGAGCAAGAACATATATAATCATACACAATATTTTTCCCGGCATATTTTCAATTTGAAATTAGTTGTATCCATAAATACAGAGATACAGGTCAGAGAGACGAATATGCATCTGGAGCCTGTGCAGACCCTACACCAACTTAGGAACAAAAGGCTTTTCTCAGAAAGAACTCTGGTAAGGGAAATGCGGCTTGGCTGGCCAATGCTAATACTTTGAGGAAGCTTTTTCCAAGCTGGTAAAACCCACATGAGAGATGCAGTTTGGTCTCTACAAGATTCCTTGGATTCAGTTGACTGAGTGGCAGGAAAAGTTTCTTGGTTTCTCAGAACCTGCATTTTCTTGTCTGAATTGGGAACCATAACATCCTAAGGATGTAGTGAAGGTAAAATGCATGTGTGTTTGTGAAACACTTAAGATTATTACTGGTGTATAGGAGTGTAATTGGTTACCCAGAAGTGATATTCATATTTTTTTTCTATTTGTCACAACATGAGGACAATATTTGGAAACGGTCACCATACCAGAGGCCTTTGTGATTAGAATGCTTCTCTGGGAAAGCTGGTGGTCCTGCGTAGGCTTTGCTTGCTCTCAACCCCACTTTTAATAACGGTTCTTAGATGCTTTAACCTCCATTCTAGCCCACCACCGACCAGAGGTAGTGGAAAAGAAAGGTTTTAGGATACGTGGGAAGTGGACCTGTGCAGAAACTGTTCTTTGGAGCAAATCCAAGCTGTGTTGTCAGGAAATCAGCAGTTCAGTTCCCAAGATTCAGCAGTGGCACCTTGATCCACTCGCAAATACCTCACAAACACACCATCAGTCCAGTTCAATAGTGCCAGGATAGGAGACCTAAATCACCAGTGTTGGCATGACCTAGAAGAAACAGGAGCAACCAAAACCCACCAAGGATGCAAGCAGATGTTCTCTGCCAGGCCTTTCTCAATGAAGTGAAGACTAGTGAATACATAAGACCAAGAAGCTTCTCAAAGCTAGCTATACAAGCAAGCCTCAGTCTGTTGAACCCTATTTATACTCTCTCCAAACATCATGTGTCCTCCTATGGGTCTTGCCTCACCACATGAGTCTGTCTTAGCAAAACTCCAAGTGAGTCTGTATCAGCAGACATCACTCTGCCAATTGTCCTGGCTCTGCAGAAGTAGCAAAAAGCCACAGGAACCTCAAGAGAAGTTCTTTGGTGAGTTTCTCTCTATGGTGTCACCATAAGTGGAGTTCAGCCATGTAATGTAAGGCAAACCAATGCATGTGTGTTGTTAGCAAAGATTCACTCATCATTCATCCTTTCATATGTTTGAGCTAGCAAAACATCCTTTCACCTATGCTTGTTTCAGGAAAACACTCCTTCACATGTTTGTTCCAACAAAACACCGTCCAACACAACTGATTTTCCAAAGAAACCATAAGTTTGCACTTCATTTCTGCTAAATGTATCTGCCAGACCTCAGTGTGAATGTTGAAAAACTGAGTGCCACATGGAAAAGAGGTGTCGATGAGTAAGAGGAGAGCGATGAGAACGGTCTTCCAGGACAATCTTAGAAGGAATTGGAGCAAACTTTACACGTTCCCTCTCCAGACATCTGAAGGAAATAAACTTTTCATATGATCTCACAGAGCAAATCTGGAAGACTTAGATGCAGTCCAACACATAGACAGAGAACGTAATGTGTTGTGTTGAATGGAAGACTTACTGCATGGGCAGATAAACATGAGTGGTAACCAACTTCCTCATGATCAGCACTAGTGACATAGTGACCCCTCCCATCACTGAGGTGGGTAAAAACCACTGTTTAAAATAATAATGATGAAGATGGGAACTCTCTGGAGTCAGGCAAACCTTGGTAAATGTTTTGTAGTTCTAAGTATTGAACCCAGGTCTTTGCTTGTGGTAAATATAAAAATTGAAAAACAAAACAAAACAAAACTTAACCACTGAGCTATATTTTACATTTCTAGCCTCAATTCTGTTCTGGGTTAAAATGTCACCATTTCTACTTAAAAGTGTCATGATCTTGAGCATTCTATCTAACTCAATATGTAAAATGTGGATGTTAGTTGTGCCAGTCTCATAGGGTGGAAGTGAAGATGAGATAAAAGAATACAAGTGCCATAAAAGTCAATAAGCCGTAATTGCAACAATGAGCATTGTTATGGCTGTCATCAGGCTGAGCAGATGTGGGCCAAAGACATTAGAGATAGGGTAGAAGACAGGACTGGGAGATTTACGGATTTCCTTTTAAATTTTAGATCCTGTGCTTTAATTCATAGTAATTCAGACAGAAAAATTTGAGAAATATGTGTGTGTGTGTGTGTGTGTGTGTGTGTGTGTGTGTGTGTGTGTATACACGTACATGTTCTAATGTGTGTGTGTCCATCTGTGTGTATGTACATTGTATGTGTACATGTGTGTGCATGTGTATGTATGTGTATATGTATATGTGTGTGCATGTGTGCACATGTGTATGTGTGGATGCATGTGAAATTTGTGCATGTGTGTTCATGCCTGTGTGAGTGTGTATGCATCTTTCTAGTAATGGTATTAATGCAACTCTGGCTATGGAAAGACTGAGCAAGGATTACCTTTGAGATCTTGCCTTGATTAACATTGTGGTCCTTAAATCCATCCAGCCAAGCACAGATACAGGCAATAGGCTAAAGATCAAAGGAACCGAGAGTGGTTCTCCATAACCCTGAGCTCACTTGGGTACCTCTAGGTCTCTCTGATAATGGTTCACTTGCTAGAACAACGTCACTTAGAGTTCCCCCCATTCACCTAGTGGTTTTTCTCTGTCTGTCCTCTGCATTCCTGAACTTAGCACTGGAGCTTCTAGATCTATGGAGAATGTCTTCTTAAAACCGGGATGATGAATACTGATTGTAAAGTTGACAGTATCTAGTGCAGTGGTTCCCAACTGTCCTAATGCTTTGAGTGACTCTTTAATACAGTTCTTCATGTAAATGTTTAGTTGTTACTTCATAACTGTAATTTTCTACTGTTACAAATCATTATGTAAATATCTGATAGGCAGGATATCTGATATGCAAACCCCGTGAAAAGGTTTTTAGACACCCCAAAAGGTTGAGAACTGCTGATCTAGACTCATGAAGAGCAAGCTTCTGGGACTGGAAGTGAGGCATTTCTAAATTAGGTTCATTGGCTTGGGTCCTGACCTTTGCTGAACACCAGTATTTATCTCTCTTTGCTTCTTGACTACAGATGCATTATGATCAGCAGCCCCATGCTCCCACCACCGATGGGCTATATTCTTGGACTGTGACATAAAACAAACACTTCCTCCTTTAAATTTCTTTCGTTAGGTATTTTACACAATAACTTCTACAGACTTTAAACCAATTCGCATAGGCTTCTAAGGGTAGATTGCATACTTATCCTGTAAGCACAATGAAGCAATATGAGGAATAACTTTCTCAACTACATCTGGCCTTCTATGTTGCATAACTACAGACAGCATAGGGGTCATGTGCTATAGCATCCTTAGCCAGGAAAAATGACCTGTCAGCAGAGATGTCCCATGAGAAGGCTAGGAGACCAGGCCTTATTAATTACTTATTCAATGATGAGCAGTGGATGGAATATTGGCTCTCTGACATCCAAAGGGATTCTGGGACACTAAAACATTTTATTACATGACTCTTTCCCTCTTTGAGAACTTATATTTTCTCTAGGGAAATGATTCAGTTAAGACATCCAGTGCCACTATAGCTCAGGGAATAAAATGTCACTTCTCTAACTTGATCAAGAGAAGAAAGTGTTGGTCAATGACAGCACAGTTATTTGGAGAAAATGAAAAAAAGAGCTTATTCACAAAAACAAGGTGCTTATATTTTCACAATTAAATGTATGTATTTGGACATGTGAATTAATAAGACTCAAGCAAATATAATCTGATAACTATAACCTCTTTAAGAATCCAATGTAATATATGGGGTGTTTTGTTTGTTTGTTTTGAGACAGCCTCACTGGGTAGTCCTAACTGACCTGAAACTCACTATACATACAAGCATACATATATACATAAATACATACACCTATAGATATACATATGTATATTAGGTATATGTATGTATATATGTATGTATATACATGCATATATATGTATATTATTATATCAGGGTGGTCTCAAACTCATAGAGATCCATCTAAAGGCATGCCCCACAGCTTCTGTATATTTGGAGTAAAAAGCTAAGAAGACAGAGAAGAATGATAATCTGGTGCTTGCTGGGGAAGATTTGTCATCTGCCACTTGTCTAAGAAGTTCCCTAAGAGCAAGAACCTAGTTTCCCTTGCTAGTACACATGTACCCTGTACAATACTCCATGTGGGTTCATGTGCTTGATCATTTCTCTTTTTTTCAATTTTTTATTAGATATTTTCTTAATTTACATTTCAAATGTTATCCCAAAAGTTCCCTCCCCCCTCGCACCGCCCTGCTCCCCTGCCCACCCACTCCCACTTCTTGGCCCTGGCGTTCCCCTGTATTGGGGCATATAAAGATGTGCTTAATCATTTCAAGTCAAATGAGTACATGTGAAATACTGATTGCCAAGTAGACCCAGAACCTATGCTGTGACAAGCATCCTAAACCCCCCCAAAAAAGTGTTGTTATGACAAATTTTCTTTTCTCTACTGGGAAGTTTACACTGGAAGAGTAAAACCTTTCAACGGCTCTGCTTAAAGGACAGCAAACATTTCTTCACTTTAAGAAAAACAAATCTATCTGGCTCAAAGAGTTCATTTGAGGGAGGAGTAGTCCCCCTGAGGCAAATGGGACATCACACAGCATCCAGATAAAAGACTAACCAAGCAAGAGATGCCAGGAATTCTATGAAGCCACAAAGAGCCACCTAGAGGACCTCTTGAAGGGAGGTCTCTCACAGAGTTCCTTATAGTGGGGGTTGCACAGACTAATCTTGGGAAATGTGTCTACATTCTTGTTCCTAGCAGAACATCCCTTCAACTAAAATCAACAGAAATGTAGGAATGGATTCTGAGAGAGTGTAACTACTACAATGAGCCCTCACAACAGGAATACACAGGCAGGGACAAGCCTTGGGTGTGAACTCAAAGGCTGTTCCAGGCCATGGCTCAGACTCAGCAAAGTAGAAAATGCCTTGAAGCTTCTCAGTAGTGGATCAAAGGAGACTCTAGGGGTGCTCCAGTGGGGAGACCCCTTTAGAGAAAATAATGTAAAATGATCAGTGATTTGACCTAAAATAACAGAAACCATGCCTCTGCCTGGGACGCAGCTTATCTGAAAGACAGAACAAATGACAGGAAGTCTGTCTTCCACCTGCCCCAATATTTCACATTGGGTCTGGATCAGATGAGAAGGAAAGGACTCAGTTTCCCTGTAGAGATACTGACTTAGTAGGCATTTCTGGCAACAGCTCCTTCCAAGGCATCTTTGTTATTATTTGACTTCTCGGTGTCTGAAAGACCAGGTTTTGTGGGTGATAATAAGTCTAAGGCTTTGGTTGCCACTAAGTCAATTTTGACAATATGGCTGATTCCCCTTCATGAATGAAATTACCATTTATTGAGCATTGTTTTCATGTGAAAGCAAATACAATTCAGTTTTTTTTTTCCCTTCAGGCATGCACAGTGTAGAAGGGACGTATGGCTATAGGAACAAGACATTGTAATATCAGAATATGACTCACTCAGAGGTGACCTGGACGACCAGAAGTAAAAGACCAACTTACCACTACAAAATGGAAAGATTCATAAATGAGGAAATAACTGGCATAAGATTGAAATAGAAAATTGATAGGGAGAGGGAAATATATCACAGTTCTACTCAAATTTCAGAGGTTCTAAGAATGAATAAAAGCATATGATTATATAACTCTAGCATTGATATTCATGAGAAAATAAATCTGTACAGTTAAGACTCTTTCTTGACTTGGGTCATCACTGAATTTGTGTTAGTGACACATATCCTTTCAACTTATTCTATCCATCTTAGTAGTTCAGTGTTAGAAAGAGCAAGGCACACAGTGCTGGATACAATCAGGCCTCAGCCTGACACTGTACAGTCTCCTAGAGGAATATAGAAAAGAGAGAGCTCAGTGGGGTGCTGAGCTTTCAGGTGTAAAGGTCCCATGGATCAGACTGAAAGCAACATCTTTGACAAACTCAAGGAATAGCATTTTGCTGTAGCTAACCTGAGTTTGCATCTTGCTCCTGCTACGTGGGTAACCTGAAGGTGAATGATTTTTAGATTCCTAAATCTGAATTCCTCTCAGAAGTATTTTTACTACAGCATAGAGAGTAAAAACTAGGAGGAATAATAACAGGAGTGTTTGTGGAATTCCAAGCCTTGTCAGGTCCTTAGAGGAGGTCAGATACCCTTCTAGTGTACCAGGAACTTAAGATTGTTGGTCCAATTCAAACCATTAGTCTCCATCCCCAGTCCATAATGATATTCTATAACTTCCTATTCCAGCTTCCATTTGTACAAAGTATGATCAGTTTATAGCTAAGTGATGTTTAAGTGACCACATGGTGGCTATGGCTGTGAGGACCAGCCATTGTTCCTTCTTCTGTCCCTGCCAATTGCCCATTAGAATCTTTCTCAGCTGTTCTCACCTGAAAGTTCTAATTTTTTTTTTTTTTTTTTTGGTCAACCTTAATTGACAGAACCTGGGAGTAAAGAAATCTACTGATGGCCAAGGTTGCTGTTTTTTTCTAGTTTTACCTCAAACTTTGGAAAAAAAATAAGAATGATCCTGGTATTGAGAGTCAACTCTCAGAGAGCTGATCCCAGAATGCTCAAATTTACTCCTATCACTCATCAATAAACTAGTTAGTCCACACACTGCTGCATTGGAAAGGGACAAGTTAGAGGTGGCATTAGCACGGATGTCCTTGATTCTTTTTAAACAAAAGACTTCTACCAGCATTTAGTTATTCATTTATTGAAATGTTGACATAGTCCTTGATTTTTGAGCTGTGGGTTGTCAACTTCTTTTTATTGATCATAAAGAAACATTTGTGCTACTTGATAAAAAGAGCATAGTGGGAGTAGGTCCATGTTTAGTGGAAGGAGACCTGAGTGGGAATACTTGGTAAATTTAGCAGGCAATGCTGGCTCCCATCATACTTTGCTATATGCCATCCCAGATAGATGATATTTTCAACTTGACGGGATCTTTAATTACTAAGATATATTTCTAGACACTCCTTTAAAAAAATTATCTTGACAGGGTCATCCTCTGATCATGTCTGTGGAAAATTATCTAGTTTATATCATTTGAAGTATGAAGATCCACCCTAAACTCTCTGTCATGGGGACCTGAATAACGTAGAAAAAGAGAAATAGCTAACGGGACACCAGCCTCATCCTGATTGCAGTTGCACTATGACCAGCTGCCTGAAGTTCACACCACAACTTCTCTAGCATGAGAGACTGCACCCTGAAACTGCACCCTGAAACAAAGTAGATTCTTGCTCCCTTCCATTGCCTTTGGCAGCTATTTTATTGCAGAGACAATTTAGTAATATTCCATCTCCAGCAGCAACTACTGGTCATCAAACAGCAGGCACTGGCCATCAGTGAGGCTCCTTTGTCAGGAATGTGGATGTGGCTTCAGTAGAGCTAAGGTAACAGTTGAGGGGGAGCTGCCTTCTAAAAGAGGCAAGCAATCTAAGATCTCTTCGCTCTGGGAGTAGATGGTGACAGGTACTGAAGATCCAAATAGGCTATAGGTCAGAATCAGGCTGAATAGACACAGAAGACAAAGGGCCAAACAAACAGAAAAAGGAAGATATAGTCAGAGAGGAATGTGGATAAGATAGAGTGATTTCTGGAGATGCCACAGGTACTGTGAGAATCCTCAGAGGAGCTTGGTGGCTGCAGGGGGATAGGATAGCAAGATATCTGCTGCCTACTCGGAATAGAAGGAGGCCATCTTGGGTCCTGTTTACAACCTGCTCTAAGCAATCCCGAATCCCAGGGCAGAGTTCCTGTCTGTCACTTAGCTCTAATCATAGGACATTAAACACAAGCCACCCATCATAAAAAGCAGAGCCCTGCTTCAGACTGAGTGTCCTGCACATTTTGGATATTAATCCTGACAGAAAAATCTTTAGCACTGTATGGATTGCTCTGTGTAAATTCATTAACTACTTGTCATGACTGTAATATAATCTGCCCTGACCCTAAGGACTCGCCGGCACAGTGTTAATCAAATCTCTGCAGAAAACAACACATTTCTGTTTAGGCTCAACGGCTGCTTCTCTTTCAAGGTTAGAGCCGGAGCATTAAGGAGGGAAGAGTCAAAGTTTTCTTCTGAAAGTCCCTGAGTAGGGGCATTCTTGTCTGCCGAAATGCCTCTTGAGTCTCCAGCACTTACAGTTTGAAGCTACCTTCCATTTTCAGCAAGCCTGTGTGCCGAGCCCTCTACCTAATAGAACTCTGTCAATCTCTGGTCCCCGTCAGCAAGAAGTTCACAGATAATAAAGCAGAATGCATTCTGAAGCATCGGACATTTTCTCCCAGGATGAGTCATTACCATGTTTTAATCATGCTCATTAGCC
The DNA here is from genome assembly GCA_902729485.2 of Mus minutoides. Lineage (NCBI taxonomy): Eukaryota > Metazoa > Chordata > Mammalia > Rodentia > Muridae > Mus > Mus minutoides. Next base: position 16,454 of record CACVCL010020800.1, read on the forward strand.
AGCCATTAGAGTCCTGTCCAGCTTTTCACTGCCAGAGACGAGTCAAGAGAATGATTGTGGTTAGGGGCTGTGCCCGACCTACTGAAAGCCTAAGCCATCTGTTCCAAGTTGTACTCTGCCTTATGGCTTAAGTGATCTTACACCCCAGCACTGAACCTCTGAATTCTATTTAGGTTGCGCCAGACCTTGGTTCTCCAGAAATCGAAGCAGTAAACCCCCAAATTTCAGGTGACCCAGCACCAAATTAGTGACCATGAGGACATCACAGTAGCAAAACCACGCATGCCAACTTCTACAACGGGATACATTCAGAATCCAGTGGAGAATGTGGCTTTAACTTAAGCAAGTATAATGGTAATGGCAGTGAAGCAAGGCCTTCATAGGGGCGGAGGTGGGGGATGCCTATATGTTCTAAGATCTTCATTTTTCCTTCCCAGATCTATCTCTTCCAAATTATACTTTGATTGCAGGTGACTGGGCTGATCTTTTACTACATGCAAATCTACATTGTTTAGTGTACAATGCCTGACAGGTTCCTGAGAAAGACAAAGACCATGCATGTATTTTCTCCACTATCCAAACAAGGATGGGATTTCATCTATTTCCATCTTTTGAGGTATGTGTGTGCCCATGTGTATACAAGTGGTGTGTGTGTGTGTGTGTGTTTTGTAGAAACCTAAATCTTTACCTTAACCATTTTTCTTTTAATCTACTAATATAGAATATGAGTGTCATAGAATGGCAGGAGTGGGGGAGGGATAGTGGGGAGAGGTGGAAAGAGAAAGGAAGAAAATTTTACTTTCTATCTTTGGTGGGATTAAATTTCTTGTCCCATTTGGGTTTCCTTACTTCTAGCTTCTAGTTTGTTCTTTCAACAATAAGTTTTTGTTGTGGTTCCTCCTAGGTCCTCACACATTGATCAATGCTGCAAGATGGTATACTTGGGCAAACTCCAAGACCTCTAATTTGATCACACCATTCTAATCCTGCATGTCTGGGAGGTGGGGAGACACATTTTCCCTTATTCCACTCTGCTGCATCTCACAGGGAGAAGCTGATGTGTGGCTAGGGAATGAGCAGATATCATACCATGTTCAAAACTAAGGAAGAGCCAAATACTCAGGCAGGTAAATATACAACCAGAGTAGAGTAGCCCCCTTAAACAGTATCCTGCACACAAAGGTTGGAGAAATTCCTCTACTTGAATCACCACTATGAACTCAAATGTGCCCCTGAAAATTTATATATCCAAGACCTAAGTTCCTGTGGAAGACAGGCAATTAAGTTTAAAAAGCTTGGGCCTTAATTTGACAGAACTGATGGCCCTCCAGGAAGAGAAATCAAGGTCTTGTGCCCTGGCAACATACTTAAGGATACACTGAGAAGACACTGCCTGCAGGCCAGGAAGAAAGGCCTGACTAGAAATAGACCATCTTGGAACATCAACCTTAGACATCCAGTTGTCCAGAACCCTGAGGACATAATTTACTGTTGCTTGAATGAAAACCACAGTATTTTGCTCTGTAGCCTGAGCTGTCAGCTTTCCATGGTTCCAAAAATTGCAGAACAGTTAGGAAAGACTCCATCATTGCATCAGGAAAGAAGTAACTGGAATTAAAATCCATGCATAAAGACAACTTGTTCTGGGAATATTACCAAATTCTGTAGTCATAGCAACCTGGGACAAGGAGGTAGCTGAGTGTTCAAGGAAATGGTCAACAAATGATTCAAAGAGTGGGGCATACCTATATCTGAGAAGGTTCTTCTGTGGAGCCAAAGAACACTTCATTCAGGATGGTCCTAAGCTGGTCAGAACCTATTAACTAACTCAGAGAACTCGGTAAGATGGTCCTGGAAGCTCAGTACAGCTGCTGGGCCCTGGCCTAACATTTCCTCAGAGAGTCATATCAATGTTGAGATTAGAATTTAGATTACAAATAGCACTGGATTATGAAGAGGAAAGCAATAACATGTTGTAAATCAGCATTTAACGCCTATCATTCACGAAAGTGCCAATTATGGAGAACATTAATGTGATTTACTTGAAGAATGATGCTGGCTAACTGTGGGTCCCATTTGATTTAAGCATCTTTCACCAAGGCCTTCACACTAATAGAGGATTAGGGCAGAAAAGAAGTTGAGAGAACCTTTTATTAGAACCACCCTCTGTAGCTATGTAATCAGCAGGGTTGTGCTGGGCTTTCCCACTCCCACCAAAAATCCCACCCTCACTCCTGATTGCTGGACCCTGCTAAAAAGCCCAGAGAAGATCGTGTTCCTTGTAGAAATTTTCTTATTTCTTCTTCTCATCTAACGTACTATGGAGGCACTATGGCACACTGGGCAGTCTCTCGCTTTTATTAGCATGTTGAGATTGTTTGTCTCCATAACTGATCTGAATGTGTAGCATCAAGCAGAGGAAAGAACCAAATACAGAGCTTCTATTCCATGACAGCCAGCATGTCACACTATACTGGCACATTTAAGTTCCCTATAAGTCCTATGGCATTTTACATCCACTATAGGTAGAAGGAGACAAGACCTTGAAGATGAGCATCTGCTGGGATAGCTAATAAGTGGCCAACCTTGGGGTTAAATCCACCCCCCTGCAGATCTAAAACTAATGTTGTTTATTCTTTGAACAACTACATTCTATAAACATTATATCAAGATACAAATATTGCAGAATGGGCCATATTACATGTCCCAACCCCAACCCAAAGGCTGTACTGAGTTCAGTTGGGTCACATTAGCAGCACAAAGGTACCCCAGTGCACTCGTGGCTAAGATCTGTCCTTAATAATACAAACACATTCTTACCAAGAACAACGTTTCTTCATTTTTATTTTTACTTTGCCCTGGGGTGGAGGGACTTGTAGAGTAGTATGGATGGCACCAAGTTTGTTTCATATACAAATAGTACTCTTTTTAAAATAGTTCTTTTTTTGAGATTAGAATACATTTGTATTGTTTCTTCCTGTCTTCCCTCCAAACCTTCTCATATGTCCTTTCTTACTTTCAAATTCATGACCTCTTTTTTCATTAATTGTTGTCATATACATATATGTATATGTGTACATATATTCCTAAATACAAAGTACAACCTGTTCAGTTTATATAATGCTATTTTATATGTTTTTGGGGGTGACCATTTGTCATTGAATATGGGGTGCTCTTCTCTGGAGAAGACTATTTTTCACACTCTCAGCATTCCTTCGTTAGCTGTAGTTCTCTGGTTAGAGTTAAGATCTCCTGGGCTGTTCTCATTCGCTTCAGCATGTCTATTGTTGTCCTTGCTCAGCTCATGTTTACACACTCATGTTGGTGACACTCCTCTGGGCTTACCTTCTGACATTCCTAAGAAACACAATATTACAGTAAGTTCCCTGATTCTCTGGCTCTTACTTTCTGCCCCCATTTGCTCTTTAGCTTCTTAGAAAAGATTCTGCACAAAGACAAAACAATACAAAAAATTTCTAACAAGAGTAGGGATGCTCAAAGATGGAACTTCATTCATAGAACTCCTACTTTCTCATTTGCTCGGATCCCGGTAGGACTAAAGAATGAAAGACACAAGTTTGGTTGCGGGCTGTTCATAGCAGGATGGGCAGAGAACACTGAGAGAAGATGCTGTAGTGCCCTCTCCATGAGGGTCCTGTTCTAGGTATAGTCCAAGGAGTTTTTGAGTCATAATTATAGGAAGTCCCCTCAGCATTTTACTAAGATGGTAACCTTGGCACATTTCTCCCCTGCTATTTCAGTTTCCCTCCCCGCAAAAGGGGGCAACACTGGTGGTATGGTTAGGAATATTAATTAAGTTCTTAGCACAAACTTAATTAATTCGGGACCTAATTGGTCCTCAGTCATGATTACTACTGTGCTTCCTCATTCAAATCACTTACTTCAGTGGTTCTAAACCCGTGGGCCATGACCCCTTTGGGGTTGGCATATGAAAGAGATGCTGCATATCAGATATTTCTATTAAAGTTCATAACATAAGCAAAACTATAGTTACGAAGTAGCAATGAGAAAATTTTATGACTGGGGGTCACAATAACATGGGGATCTGTATTAAAAGGTAACAACATTGGGAAGGTTGAGAACTACTGGCTTACTTCATTGTTTTTTGTTTGTTTGGTGGGAGGAAAGGGTGTAACATGACAGAAAAAAACTGGAAAACTTTATGTATTCCTGTTTATTTTGGGTGCTGTGATAAAAACAGGGGGAGCAAAGCAACTTTGGCACAAATGGGTTTATTTGTCTAACAGTTTCTATCATAATCCTTCACTGAGGGAAATCAGGGAATCACAAACTCCATGAAAGAACCCAAAGACAAGGCCTCTTTGCTATTTCACACAGTATTGCCTCTGACCAGGGAACTCTCTCAAAACCAAAACAGTACAGTATAAAATGGAGAAATACTGCTGGATGGCACATTGCAGGCTTATGAGCATTCTTGTATCACTCAGGACCACCTGTCAAGGGAATGATGGTGCCCACAGTAGGACGGGCTCTCCTGCATCAGTGAACAATCAAGACAGTACTTACAGACAGGCTTGTAGGCCAATCTGATTTGGAAAATCCCCCCAGTTGAGAATCACTTATCAGTTGATTCTAGGAGACAATTTAACCACAAGAGCATGCTCGGGACTTTCTAAGCCACCAACCAACCAAAGAGTACACATGGCTCCAGCTGCATATGTAGCAGAGGATGGCCTTATCAGGTATCAATGGGACTAGAAGTCCTTGTTCCTATGAAGGCTTGATAGATGTCCCAGTGTGGGGGAATCAAGGGTGAAAAGGAGGGAGTGGGTGGGTGGGTGAACACCCTCATAGAAGCAGGGGAAGGGGGCATGGATATTGGGGCCCAAAAGCCCCATGCATCTCAGCATGCATCTTGTCCCTAGGCCATCATCTTATAACTAACACTCTCTTGTTTCTTCTACTGTCTTGCTTATGTTCCCATAATTGACTTGGAACACTTTACAATAGGGGGCTTTCTGGACATTTTGCAATGGAGACATTCTACTGACATCCATGTGTTACCAAGCAATAAAACTGGTTTGGTCTGTACACCTGGGCAAATACCGTTTGTGGTTGGCATCTCTATAAGCCATCTTGTTTCCCAAGAGCAAATGAGACCTGATCAGATTTTTGTCTTGTCTCCTTTATTTGCATCTCCTGTTCCTTCCATTCTCACTCCCTCCTTGAAACCCTGGCTGTTTAGTCCTTCAGGACAGGGCAACTGGCACCCAGCAAGTGGGGCTCAAGTACAGGGTCTTCAGTGAAGAATGCCTAGGTGTTTCTGTTCGGCTGATTTTGTGTGGAAGATGTCCTGTGAAGGAGCCTGCTGCCTCGGCTCGGGATCCTGGTGAGTCTGCAGTGATCATGGGACAGGCAATTAGTAGCCATGAACTAACTCTTTGTGGAAGGTTTTAAAAAGGCTTTAAAGGCTCGAGGGATAAAGGTTAAAAGGCATTTTTTTTTTTTGATTTCGTAAAAGAGATTTGTCCATGGTTCCCTCTTGAAGGTACCATTGTTCTTAAAAGATGGGAATGCATGGGTAGCACTTTCCAAGATTATCACAAAGATTTGGGCCAGTGGTGAATAAACCTTGTAGAAGAACAAGGTAATGGTAAAATATGATTTGTGTATGTGTTTAGAGCTATGCTAAAATCTAGAAAGGTGAAGGTAATTCTCATAGGTGTTTTTAGTCTTTGGATCCTGACTAGAGATAGTTTACAACTGAGACATGAGAGAATGGGTTTAAGAAAAACAGTCCTCAATGACTATCAACTATCAGGGGGAAGCTTTGGCAAAAGAGAAGGAAAATGAATGTAAGCTGTTTCAGAGCTCTCCTAGGGACAGGAGGACATCAGGAGATGTCCTGCCTCCTCTCTGGCTCCTACTGGAGGAATGTTTAGTTCTGGGTCTCTTAGGTAGGATATCTGGGTCCCTTTGAGACGTCTAATTCTCTTCCCTCTCTGTCTATTGTCTGTCCTTGGTGCACCAATCTGTCCATGTCCATCAAAACTGACTGTTTTATGTTAAGTCTGTGTTTTCATTCTGTGGTTTGAGATTGTTTGTTATTCTGTGTTTCATGTTCAAAAGAAAAAATAGTTAATACTTTGCTGGTTGTTCGGTTCTTGATTCAGTTTTAACACATTTTTTAAAAAGAGAGAAAAAAAGTAAGTGAAAAGTAGTCTCAATTGGCCTTTGGAGCACTGTACTTGGAGTTAAAAGTCTAGGTGAGCCAGAGAAGCCCTGCCAGGAGCCTCTCTGAAAAGCTGCTCTTAAAGGGGCCAGCAGCTTCTCAAGTCCTATGGTAAGGAAACTGGTGGTTATTTTTCTTAGAACAATCTCTGTGCTTGTGATTACTGGGTTGAACAGGTGACAAGGAGCTCCTCTCTTGAAATTACAACTAGAAAAACTAAGAATTTTGTCTAGTTTAAATAATGAAATGTGTAGCCATTTCTTTTTTTTTTTTTTTTGCTTTTGTTTCTGACTGGTTTGAAAAGTAGAAATATGTTCTGCATGTCTTGGGTATAAATTATTGGATTATTATGGATTTGGAGGATTGTTCTTTATTCCTTTGCGTCCTGATGGTTGCAAAGGATTTGCTTTTAGTCAGTTTGTAATTTTAAAGAGGCATGAAGTGACGTCATTGGAAAGTTTTGCCTCAAGGAATGACTAATAGCACTACTTTATGTAAAAAAGAAAAATTTGTCTCTGCTTCATTACTAGAAGTTATGGCTTTCGGTGTATATTATTCATTATATGGATATTTTATTAGCTGATTCCTATGAAGGTGTTTGACTGCAAAGCTTTGATCTTGTATAACAAGCTTTAAAATTTTGGGGAGTAGCTGTTGCACCAGAAAAAATTCAAAGGCAATGTCTTTTTCAATATTTGGGGCCTCAGCTATATACTAGACAAATTGTAGCACAAAAAAATTCAAGAAAGAAAAGATGATTTGTTTACTTCAAATTATTTTCAAAAGCTTCGAGATATTTTTTTAGCTAAGACCTCACCTTAAGCTCATCACAGTAGGACTTAAACCTTTGTTATCAAGGGAGATGCAAATTAACTAGTGAGAGACAAATACCTTTGCAGAAAGTAGAGGAAGCTTCTGTAATTAATTGTTATCGATTGTAATCGATTGTAATCAAATTTTAGTTATTGATACTCAATGTGTCCACAGCAATTCTTTGGCAAAAGAGAGGATTAATATGGATTCATCTTTCCTTGTCTCCAAGTAAAGTTTTAACATCCTGTTATGAACCAGTTGTGGTGTTAATAAAAAATTATAGGATAGAATCATGAAAGTATTTTGGAAAAAATGTCTTAAAAACCTGATGAGACATCTATTTCTTGTTTCAAACAGCAAGTAAACTGATTATTAAAGAATACTGATATTTGGCATATTGCATAGCAAACTTCTTAGGCAAAATTGATAATCATTGTCCAAAAGATAAGTTGTTAAAATTTCCTTCTTTGCATGCTTTTGTATTTCCTGTAAATTTATGCATGCACTGACCAAGTCTGCTCAGTCACTCAACAGGTTCTCCAGTGCAGGAGTGATGATTAAAAAGAAAAAAGACAGTAAACAACATTGTAGCATGGCCCCAGTCAATTCTGAGACTGAAGGCAAATTTAATTTTCCTAGTCTGCTTTTTATACTATTTTAATTACATGCAATTATTAAGAGTGGGCAGTAAAATAAGGAATGAGCAAGGCAGTTAAGTCCAGTGACTACTCCCATGACAGTTGTTTAAAAGGGCTTTTCATAATGACCAAAATACTTGAGCCAACTTCCTTGTCCAAGCCCAAAATCTTGCCTGAAGCCTACTTCTTTTGTTCCACCCTAAGATTAAAATTCATGCCTTAACCTACTTCCTTATTATAGCCTAAAGATTGAAACTTACTTCCTTGTCATGGCCAATGTCAGATTCCTGCCAAGTGGCACCACTTCTTTGTCCTTGGCCAATGTCGGGTTCCTGCCAAACACCACCCCAAAGTGCTCTCCACAGTGCATCCCATAAAGAATATATCTACTGTATTTATAAACAGACCTTCTACAGGAGAGTCTAGAGGAAGCACAGCAGGAGGAGACTAGACCCTCCAAAATATCACAAGTTAGGCCAAGATCTGGATACCTCACAGAAATTAGCTTTGTATGCCTCAGTTTCTTCATTTGTGAAATGGACATGATGGGAAATAATACTGTGTTAACTGAGTTAACATTCAATGTCACAGAGCTAAAGGATTATGAAGCCAAAATTTGATCCAAGCAGTCTGCTTCTTAAGTCTCCAGTGTCAGCTGACAAGGCTGCAGAGCCACTTTTATGAGTTAGCTGGCCCCTAGCTCTCAAGTCTTCTACCTGTTACACATGCATTTTCATTACATAATATGAAAATGATCATATCTGATTGAATATATGATCTGATTATCAGAAAATACATAACAAGTTCAAAGTCTGAGGAAGTGATAACCTTTGCCTTTGGCCATCCTATTGAAAGTTCTAGTTTTGAAACACTCCAGAGTACTCGCTGATGATGATGATGGTGGTGGTGGTAGTGGTGGTGGTCATAGTGGTGGTGATGATCATGAATGTGTGTGCGTGTGTGCGTGTGTGTGTAAATGGAGGTTAGAAGACAACTTTTGAGACTTGGTTCTTTCCTTTCAACAATGGCTCTATCTATGCAACTCAGGTCATCAGCTTGTTTGACAAACACTTTTACCTGCTGATCCATCTCCTTGCTCCTACTTTTTTCCCAAGCACCCTAAATTAGCCACACCCCCACCTACCACCATGGCAGACACAAATGAGAATAAATGAGGACCCTAAAGAAAGAGACTGAGTCTGTCCATTCATCCTGTATCCCCTACCTTACACAGCATCTAGAAAAGTAATAAACCATGTTGAGTGAATGATGAGATTACCATGTGATAAATGAGTTCTTGTGTTTTTAATTTGTATATGTGTGTCTGTGTGTCTCTGTGTGTGGTGTGCATGCCTGTGGTTACACATACAGATAGAGTATATGTGTGCATGAGCAGACCTGAAGTTAAGACCTGATGGATTATTCAATTGTTCTCCCTTTCTTTTTCAAGGCAGGGTCTCTCATTTGAACCTGGAGCTTGCTGATTGGCTGGTGTAGCTAGCTACCTTGTTCCTGGGTCTTCCTGTCTCTACTTCCCTAGATCCCAGATTACAGGTATCACTCTCCTTCTTATTTTTAAGACACTGTCTCTTTCTGATCCTCATGCTCTAATCACTAAGCTATCTTTCCAGGCCCACATGTTTTTGTGTTTTTGTTTTTATAGAAAGAATATTGAGAATAAATGTTCAGGATTCTTGAAGGAAAAGCCAATAATAGATAGTTTTAAGATTTAAAATATATCTCAGAACTCAGATTCTAGAACATATGACAAAAGCAATTATCTTTAAAATCTGTGTACTGTGTGAATTTTCTTTGGAAAATTTCAATACCTAATTTTGGGGAGACCAACTAGAGGGAGGATTTCCCTTCCCAATAAAATAGTACAGATCATTTCAATTATCCCCGAGACAAGGGACAATTGCTTTGCCCTTCTCTGTTCTGATGCTGAAATCCAACTGCCTTCTGAAGAACTATGGAAAACAGCAGGGTATGCTTGCTTCCTTCCTCTTCTCTAATTAGGTTTGTCATTTACTGAAACCCAAGATGCAGTCCCCTTAACTGCGTTGTGCAAGCAAAGCCAAACTCTGCAAACACTAAGCCACAAATGAAGACTAAAACACACTGCCTTCCCACTCTTGCATTCCACAGCATATACAGCACATGTGCAGCCACATACTCAGTGAAAATGCCCGAGGTGCACACAGGCACAGGAAAATGCAGATGCACATGTACCCATGCATGCACATGCCAATCTGCTGCAAGCACATGCCAACCTCAGTTAAAGTGCATAGCTAAGGGAGGAAGTCACTTACTTCTTTGTCTCTTAGAAGGACGTGGAGGTGGTTTTCTTGATTTCTGCAAAGGGTCAAAACTGAGACCAAAGTTACCATTTATTTTCTTTGGGGAATCTAGGGAAATATGGAAACCATCATGGCCCGCAAAGATGCTGGAAGAATGTAGGCTCAAGAGAGTAGACCAACTTGATGGTTCTCAACCTTCTGTGTCTACTACATATCATAAGTATGTGTTTAAAAGAAAGAAGTATGTCCCCCTATTTTACAGAAAATGGTACTACCTTTCTTGAATACACTGCCCTGAATAGCTTTTCATTTGTCCCTCTTCTCCAGGGCAAAAACCTCTGTTTTAATTCTAAGGACAAGCACACTACCACCACTCTTTGATGCTTTGGTAGATTCTTCACCTCAGGCAAGGACTGCCATTTCCCATCCTAAGCTCTCACAATATTTTACATACACTCTCCTTTTTAAATGAGTAGACATATTGAATTGCAATTACTTGATTACATCCTATTCCCTTCCATGGGTAAGAAAGGTTTTCATAGGTAGATACCCACTTATCCCTTTGCAGATGCCCCATATCTACTAGATGGGTAGAATGATGGTACTCACTGGAGGACAGTAGCAAATGCACTGCTTCTGGGGCTTCAGGGCTGTAATCTAAATCCCAGCTCTGACCTTTGTAAGTCAAGCAGACTGTGGTCAGAAAACAAAACAAAACAAAGCAAATCAAAACAAAACGAAAACAAAAAATACCTCTGTATCTTCATTTTCCTTTTCTTGAAAATGGAGATATTAATGATATCTACCTCATAGCAGTTATAAGTGATTTAATGAGTTAATTCATGTAGAGCACTTCGAACTCTGCTTAGATCAAATTAAGCACTCCATAAATATTCACTTGCACTTGAGTGGATATGGGAGTACAGTGAGCCCACCAATCATAGCTCAGAGCTGCTCTGGATTACCCCAGCTTTGAGCACCATTGAGAAAGAAAAGAAAAGAAAAGATTTTAAAACAGGAAATTGAAAAGTAACTGTCAATTCCAAGGGAAAGGAAAGAAAATTTTTCTGGAAGAGTATGTTAGACCAGAATAGCCATCTTCATTTTTATAAAATGCAATATGCCACAAGTTCATTTGTGAGTCTATGTGACCTTGTATGTGTATGTGTAAGACCAGAGGTCAACATTAGGTCATTGAGTATCCTCCCAGTTGATTTTTTTAAGTTTGTTGTTGTTGTTATTGTTGTTTTTAACCTTAGTTTTGAGATAGTCTCTCTCTGGTATCTGGTACTCATCAATTAAGCTACTGGGTGGCCTATGAGCTCCACTTCCCCACACTATTTGCAGACACAAACTGCAGCCTCCAGCCTTATTATTATTATTATTATTATTATTATTATTATTATTATTATTATTATGAGAAGAAAGGGTTTATTTGGTTTACATTCCCACATCACTGTTCATCCCTGTTAAAGGAAGTCAGGACAGGAACCCAAACAGGGCAGGAATGTGGAAGGAGGACATACATGGAGACATTTTCTTCATTTTTTTAAACTGAGGTTCACACCTATCAGATAACTTTAGCTTGTGTCACGTTGACATAAAACTATCCAACACCCTATGTATTATTGTTTTCCAACACATTGGATTGGATCCAACATGTCTTAGGGCTTCCATGGCTGTGAAGAGACACCATGGCCATGCTCTGCCAGTGCCTGACAAAAACAGAAATGGATGCTCACAGCCATCAATTGGACAGAACACAGGGTCCCCACTGAAGGAGCTAGAGAATGGACCCAAGGATCTGAAGCGGTTTGCAGCCCCATAGGAGGAACAGCAATATGAACTAATCAATACCTCCAGAGCTCCCTGGGACTAAACAACCAACCAAACTAAACAACCAACCAAAGAAAACACATGGCTCTAGCTGCAAATGTAGCAGAGATTGGCCTAGTAGGTCATCAATGGGAGGAGAGGCTCTTGGTCCTGAGAAGGCTCTGGGCCCCGTTTCGGGGAATGCCAGGGCCTCCAGCCTTTTACAGAGGAGCTGAGGAGCTGAGTTCAGCTTCTCTAGCTTGCATACAAACTCTGTACTAATTCAGGTACCTCCTCAGCCCCCCTCAAGGCCTTTTAGATATAGATCATCTGAATAAGATTATCACTTCTCATAGCAAGAATCTTCAATATAAATGATGAGGAACATTTGTCAAATTGTTGAACTAAGCAAGCTGTTTTATTCAACTTGTAAAGTATAATTCCTCCTTCAGTCAAATGATAATTTTTATTAACTTTTGTTTACTTTCTATTACTTTTTTTTCATGGAAGCTAAAAATTGGGAGCTTTTTGCAATACATTCATTTAATCCATTTAGTGTTGCTTAACAGGATTGGATCACTTCTGAGTGTTTTTAGCAATCTAGTACATGGGATGTATTCACATAAACATTACAAGCCTCTCTGAAACCACTTTCTTATCCACAACATATCTTTGCTTAGCTAATCAGAAGGGGCAGATGTTTGGAACTGTGAGTCGCCTGGCTGTGGGTAACAATGAGCAGGTCATAGTATAGAAAGGAAATCATCACTATTACCACTCAACAGACTGTAATCAGTTGTAAAACATTCCAAATAAAATGCTTAGATGCTCACATAAATTTGAAGAAATCTGGAATAGACCAAAATGAACAGTTTTTATTTTCTTTTGAAAACTTTCAAAGTCCCCGTGTGTCATTCTCTAACAGGGAGTATACAACACTGATTGTTCTGGGCTGATTCTGAGCCCATATAGTTTTCCAGTACTATCCCACTCAACACTAGCGTTCCAAGGAATGCAGTTTGAGAAAATGATGACGTTGCCAAAGACATCTTAGAGGCAATGATAAACCTTTTGTACTGTTAGTTTTCCCCTCAGAGTTGGTTTTGAAAATGTTTTTGTTTGTTTGAATTTTTATTTCCGCCAGTCTACTAAGTCAAATTTCCTAGTTTTTCATATAAACTTTCCACAAATGGTATCCATATGAGTCTGACCTCCTCTGACTCACAAGGGGTACTGAGCAGTTTCTCCCTGGGTGGGATAATGTCTCTCCTCTGTCATTGAGAGACTCTATGGTGTGTGGCCACATTGACATGGTATTATTGAGTAAGATAAGTGCCTGCCACCAGGAGAAGTGTCTTTTTCCAACTCAGAAAGACTCTAATTCTTTTTGACAGTCTCTTGTGGGCGGGGGTGTGTGTCTGGTACAGATTTACTAGCTCTGAACCCTGGATCCAATCCTTGGGACATGGACATCCTTTTAAAGGCAACCAGCCATATGGGCCAGAAAACAAATGGCAAGTATTCTCTTTCTCTATGATGACAGCATTGCTTTGTTAATATCCCCTAGTTTTGCTTCTTTAGTTATACTTTGCCTGAGACTTGGCCGTCTGTGAAGAACTATTCCAGGGAGAACTAAGGATGAACCAGTTTCTGCTGGCAGGCATTGTATGCTCAACTGAATTTAGAAAACCCTATCATTAAGAACTTTAAGAACTCTCTCTCTCTCTCTCTCTCTCTCTCTCTCTCTCTCTCTCTCTCTCTCTCTCTGTGTGTGTGTGTGTGTGTGTGTGTGTGTGTGTGTGTGTACATGTACTCTAGGAGTTGATAGAGCCATTTGTAACTGTGTTTTGTGTACCTTTGAAGGTCACAGACTTTGGCGAATATGTCTAATCAATGTTCACTTCAAGGTTACTTGAAGAATGGCAATCCAAATATTATATGTCAAATTCCTGCAGAGTATTTCCCTGGATGTCAACATTATGGATGCCATATAGAAAGAATGGCATGATGGTAGTTGGGCAAAGCTGTCAGGTCATAGACTTGATGGAAATATACATAGATCATGGCAGCTCATCCCACTTCGACAAAAGGTCAATGATATGGTCCAGGCAAAATTACAGACCTCTTATATGAATTTGCTGTACTGAATCTTTACATCTCCATATACTATAATTTACCCACATTGTATAAGTGAGAAAGCCAAGGTGAAGTGTCCAGGATCACTCAGCAAGTAACTCATAGGATGGGAGATAAAGCCATGTCACTTGGTTCCAATTCTTTCCTCTTACCCACCCTACTCCACTGACATCAGAACTATAGAGTACACGTGAGTATGCTGTGGAATTAATTTCAGGAAACTGGAGTGACAGTCTCCATAAAGTCTTTGTGTGTAGTGCTGACCAAAAGAGCCACCAGTGGAAAGCGTTTCATGGCATGTGATGAGTTACTCTTGTATTTGACTCCTAAATGTCACTGGCTTTCTCCTGTGCTTAATATGCTTATCCATATAGTGAATGATATGACAGAAGGACAAGATGAAGCACGAGGTCATGTCTGGTGGAAGAACCCTCCCTTGACCTTACAAATGCATTTGTTAGGAGAACAAAGATTAAATCCACTAGCCAAAGCTTGTACCTTAGGAAATGATAAAAAGAACAAATTACATCCAAAGTAAGAAGTCAAGAATTAAAGGTTATAACAGAAATCAATGAAATTGAAAACTTAAAATCAGTAGAGAAGAAAAAAAATCAATGAGCAAAAGATGTTTCTTTTGAAAAATCAATAAAATAATCCATTAACCAGACCTAACCAAGGGCAAAAAGGAAGATCCCAATTGCTAATGTCAGAAATGAAGGAACTGTCTTCACTACTGACCCCATGAACATTAAAAGGTTAACAATACAACATTATTAACAATTCTATGCCTTACAATTAACAATTAAATAGCTTAGATGAAATGGACCAATTCATTGAAAATCATACAAGTAAAACTATATAATCCTGTTAGACCCATATTTATTATAGAAATTGTCTGGTAATTAGTCACCTGTTAAAACAGAAAACACCGCACAGACAGACTTATTGGTGAATGCATAAGATATTTAATGAAGATGCTGTGCCAATTATTTTTTAAAAATTGTTCAGAAAATTGGAGGACAAGGAACTGTATGAGTCAAAATTACTCTAATTCAAAAGCCAACTGGATATTAACATGACATAAAACTATAGGCAATATCTCTCATTAATATAGCTGTAAGAGACTTCAATGAAATAGTAACCAATTAAATCTAACCATTGTATAAATAGAATTATATACAATAACCAAGTCATATATATATTTTTAGAATTCAAGGACGGTTTATCATTCTAAAGTAACAAAACCCAGTATAAAACACTGAAGCTACACCAATTGGGGTCACAAACTAATCCCAGTACAGGACATGGGATATGTTCTTACCTCCTTTTGAATTGTTGATCAGGGGAGTACAAAAGATGCTCAGAACAATATAGGCTAGCGTGATTGCCCATGGTACTTTTCAGAAAAAGAAGGCAATGCTCAATTGTTCAAGAGACCACACATTTTGGGACCAAGGCAGATAAATCAATCTGTTTCTGATCTGGGAGTTCCTTCACTGAGGAATAAGGTCTATTCCTCAGTGAAGTTTTACAAGTTTTAGAAGGAGCCATGCAAGCTCCTGAATAAGGAAAGCAATCATTAGTCTTATCCACCTATAATTCCAACAAACCAGAACAGTGACCAGCATTGAAAGATATTTAAAAAGGGGGGGGAGGGGTGTGAATATGATCAAGATACATTGTATACATTTTTCTAAGAATTAGTAAAATTACATATAAAATATAAAAATTTGTAGCTGCATTAGGTTTCATCACGCACCTATATTAAATATAATACTGCCTCATTATAGTGTTATAAGCTATTAAGTAACACTACAGCACTTTGCAGTTAGTAAAGACTCCTTCTGGATGGTCTTTACAATTTCTATCATCTAACATTGTGGCTATTCGTTTCATCTATCCACAGCCAATAATTAATGAACACTTTGATTTGGTTATTATTTATGAACAAACTGTAATAATTAGATCTATTAAGAATAATAAAAAAGAAACATTGAGTTTCCTTGGGTATCTGTGAAAGCAGACCGTGAGAATAGTTTAAAGGAGATTAGAGGCATTAGACTTACTTTAGAGTGCTCAGTCCGCACCTGCTTGCCATCATGTACTTGGGCAGATCATCATAGGACTGAGAGTACATGGTAGGGAAATTTTCTATTTTAAAGCCTTGTGGAGGACAGGAATTAGAAGGCAGGAAGGACAGGGTATTACTTTAAATTCTTGTCCCCAATGATATACTTCCTCTAGCTAACCTTCATAGCCTAAAGTTTCTCAAACCTTCCAAAAGGAAGATATTTAATGCTGGGAACCAAGCATACAACACATGAACCTGTTGTGGTTATCTCCTATTCAAATCATTGAACTATTTAAATTCCCTCCATTTATTTCTTTCCCAATGCTTGTCATTTCTTAAATATATGCTTGAGTTTCTGATTTATAGCATTAATTTTTAAAACATGTCTTTCAAGGAAGGCTTGCTAGAGGAGATCGTCTTCCAATTTCTTTTTGTCTATGGAAGTTTTTATTTCTCTTTTACCTTTGGAGAATAATTTTGCAGGATTCGGACTCTTAGGATGATGCGGTATTATTTTTCAAAAATTTAAATAATTCACTTCACTTTTTATTTTTCCTTTTTTGTATGGCTTCTCGAGATAAGGGCCCAGTAATTATCCTTTATATATAGCATGTTTTCCTTAATTTATGGCTCCTTTTAAGTGTGTCCTTTGTCTTTTGGTATCTACAATTTGGATACAATATACTCAGGTCTAGGTTTTGTGGTATGTATCCCATGTGGCAGTCTCAGAACATTTGGGAATGCATATACTTATACATTTTCTAGTTATCCAACAGTTTTGGATTCTCATTTGTTTTGCTTTTATCCTTGTACTTTCAGTTTGGAAAATTTCCACAGACATGTTTTTCAGTTCAGTGATTCTTTACTTAGCAGTGTCTAATGCACTTACTTCAAAGTGTTATGTACTAAAAACCACTTCAATTTTATATATGAAAAGACAAACAACGACCAGGAAAGTGGTAAAGAAACCAAAAGGAAACTGGAACAATGCAGTTAAGAGTAGAATAAGTCTACATCAACTACCTTTATAAATGAGAAAGGGCAGCTTGCAAGATAGACATCAGGAAGCCAGAGCTAGGGTTGATTGGAAGCAACTTAGAGACAACCTGGCAAAGCTCTAGCTGGACAGGAACATCCACAGACATTTGTAATACAGAGCCAGCTTGCCCTTCCAACGATGCAGGCTCCACATGAAAACTCTGAAAACATTTAGCAAACAAGACTCTTGCTGTGGTTTCCTGTCTGTGTTGCTCCTCATAGTATCTAGCCACATATTCCTACTGAAATTAATGTATAATAAATAAAATTAAAATTATTTTAGTTCTTCTGTTGTGCCAGCCACATTTCCGATGCTCATATTTCTAGCAGTCACTATATCATGTCGAACAGGAGATTTTCCACATTGTAAAAGATTATATTAGAAAGCACAGGATTAAACTACCACTTCAATCAGTTCAGTTATTTTCCCCAATAAGCAGGCTTGTTTGGAATCCTACTTTTCTTTTGCTGGCCAATTTAAAGTAATGAGTAAAAGAAAATAGAATTATTCTGCTAATGATAGATTCAATATAGACCCTGCAATGAGAGGCTTAAGCTCAAACCTCAAATTCAATTAAAAATGTTGATTATCTGTTGCTGCATCTATCCCCCTGTGTGCTCTTTTATTCTTTTCCTCTGAGCATGTCCTGTCAAATTGGAAAATAAGTTGTGATTACTGGAATCTGGTCAAGTTGATTAACAGATGCCAATTAAGTATCTACTGAAAGAAGAGAAAATGATGCTGGATAATTGTTGTTGTTGGACTCTGTGGTTCCCCAACTGGTGTTATGTAGATCTCCAGCAGGGATTTAAACACTACTTTCCAGTTGCTCTGTCAGTCACCCACCAGGCTCTCTTGGATAGTCCTGACAGTATCAAGGCCCCAAAGTTCCAGGATCGCATCTTCTTGTAGGTAAGGAAAAATATTTACAATGGCCACAACTAAGTTATAATAAATGTTTCCTATGTTAAGGGAAATGTCAAACTAAAGATGTCCTTTGGGTTTTATAATGTAGTAGAGATGAAGATGGAGTTTTAGCACACAGAAAAAGAGCAGAATGAGACAGAAACCAAATGACCAAGCCCCTGCTATGGCCAGACTCTATGCCATGAAACCACAACAGAGTCATCTCATGTTTATATTACAAGAAGTTTGTGTGGTACAGGGAGGAGGTCCAATCTCAACACTGAGTACACTGAAACTGAGAGAGGTTTCTAATCATTCCAAATGTTTGAAATAAGTAGAAGATTCATACTGTGATTCCAGACTTTTCTAACACCAGTACTGAATTCCTTCCACCATTCACAGCTGTGCAGTTCACTGAACAGAAGTGGGAGCTCAGCCCTCTGGTGGAGACCATCTCATCTGCCTAATGACAAGTCTATACAGACTGCCTGAGAGGACTTGAGAGATACAACAGTATTAAAGTTGAGTTTGTTTTTCAACTTTTTTCCAGGAGTATTTATATGGAGATGTTAGTCACTTTTTACATAAATACATTTATTGAAACATCCTTCTCTTACTAAACAATGATTGAGAGTTTATTGAACATTGAAAATTTGGGATATAGAGATAAATCATTGGAGTATTCCCTCTTCTTACAAGTAGGACATAGGATCCTAAATGGAACAAGTATCCATCAGACTATTATCAAGCACCATCCTGGAGATTATGAAAGAAAGATGCATGAGCTCTCACACAATGGTATCTCAAATATAGGAAGATGGGAAGACCAGACATATGTGGGTCATGAGGGGTTGTATTGTGAAGAAATGAATAACAACAATAGAATCAAGTAAAAGTTATGTATAGTTGCATAGATTCTTACTCAGGACTTTTCTAAACTTGAATTCTATGGTTCACATTGGTGGTTTTACACCCAGCCTCATTGTTCCCTGAAATGATTCTGAGACTGAATTATTATGAGTAAATGTTTAGGCTACAAGCTTGGGCTTATTCCCCAACTAGCTTGTAACTCAATTAACCCATTTTTAATGTCTTCCATATGTTTAGTTACCTCTCCTCGGTTTTATGTGTCTGACTTCTTCAGAGTCCGGGACAAATCTCCCATGCCACTCTTTCCAAGAGTTCCTCTCTTTTTCTGCTCAATCCCCACATTCCAGTCCTGCCTTATCTCATTGGCCATAGGCTTTTATGTTGGCATATGATACTTCTACCCAAAATATCAGAGATTTTCTCTACAGTTATATTTAATTATTTTGTTGTTATTGTTTTGTTTAGAGACATTATGTGTAGCCCATGTTAACCTGGCACTCGCTTTATAGAAAAAGATAGCTTCAAACTTGGGGAGATGCACCTGACTCTGCCTCACAAATGCTAGAATTAAAGGTGTTGTCACTATGATTTGAGAACAGTTTTAAACATTTTCAGTAGTAACTCTCTTTTCCCAAGGGAGGGGAGATTCTTAGACAAAGTTCTAAACAATCATGGTAGCTACTGTTGGGTTTGAGCAATATATGTAATTTAGTAGAAAACTAGCATACTATGTTCCTTGTTTTTCTAGAAACACTCTATTATCTACTGGTTAATGTAGAACTCTTTATCATATAAACAGCCCTCTTTTCCTAAACAATCATCTCAGAAGAAATTACAGAATTAAGAATTACTGTACACCACAGACTCAGGTCAACTGGCCTCTGAAACCCATGATCATGAGTGATGAGTGCACTGAAAGAGCTCAGCAACCATTGAGACCTAAGTTTCAAGATGTGGAAATTCAGTGCCCAGATAAGGAGAGCACGCCTGCACTGCTGAGCTCAGGCTGGCCTGGAACTCGCAGTCTGACTGCTATGCTTCTTGAGCAGAGGCTCTAGTCATGTACCATTGTGTCCTATATTCATGTGCATCTTGATTTCGATCACTCCCTCTTTTCAAAATCCCCATCTGCTTATTGTTTAGGAGTATGCCCTTTGTTTTCTCTTGAGCTTTTAGAATTTTAAAGGCAGCGGGGCTAATGTGGTGGTTTGAATATATATGGCCTCCATAGACTCATGTGTTTAAATGCTTGACCATCGGGATAGCCCTAGTAGAAGGTATGGCTTCGTTGGAGGAAGTGTGTCACTTTGGAGGCTGATTTTGTGGTCATATATGCTCAAATTATGTCCAGTGTGAACACAGTCTTCTTCTGTTCTCTGTGGATCAAAATGTAGAATTCTCAGCTCCTTCTCTGCCTGCATGCCACAATGTTTCCTGCCATGATAATAATGAACTAAATCTCTGAAATGTTAAGACAGCCCCAATTAAATATTTTTCTTTACAACAGTTTCCATGATCATGTGTCATGGACCAACCAGGGCACCAGGTACCTAGGCATGTAGTGCTGGGTGGCATTGGCAGTTGAGTTGGCAAAAGTTGGGGGATAAAGTATCTTACTTCTGGTAAATTTTCCCTTTTTTTAACTCTTTGCTATTCTAAGGCAAAAGCTGTTGGATTCTGGTAATTAACTCCTGCTCTTCAGCAGCAGGGGATTAATAACAGAAAAGGCTTAATTTCTAGGGCTCTTTTTTCGCCAGTTTAGGAGCCTTAGCCTTGCTTAGAGTTCATTAACTCTTCATGAAAGAAAAGAAAACGAAAGAAAAAAAGTAATTTATACATACATGCACTCCAGATGAATCAGAAATGGCTACATAAACACTTTATTATTACTTCCAGCTTTTTATAGCTTTTAGAAAAAAAGTTCTCTATGTAAGAAAGAATTACCTCATAGATAAAATGTTACAGAAAAGGGAAGTTACAGAAGGATGTTGATAGTAAGTTCAGAGCAGTGTTTCATTCTATAAGCTCATTATAAGTTCAATGCAACACTTTTTTATGGCCTTGCCTTAGTTTAGTGCACACCTGTGACTTCACCCCCGGACCTCACCTAGAAGGAATGTTTCCCTTGATTACAAACTTGTTTCAAGCCTGTTTTTTTTTTTATCCTAGTGCAACTGGCTCATGATATATGAAGGTTTACAGAGCTCTACTTGTATCTTTACTAGATGGGGACTTGGGATTGATTACTTATATCAATTTAAGAATTCTATAAAATCATTATCAGAAATTGTGAAATCAATTTTTCTATATAGTATCATTACATGAGAGTATATCTCCATGATGATCTTCAATAAATTTATCCAATAGGGTGGGCTGATGCCCAGGAATCACTAGGCTATGTAATAATGACAGAAAAAGGCATATCACCAGCAAGAAGAAATTTTGGAATGAAGTCTCTTTGGATTTGACTCTTAGAGCTCACCCATCATAGGCCATGCAAAATGGTGGGCCATCTACAGAAAAATTCATTTGCTTACTTGCATTTTTCCTAGATGGCTTCTGTTATACCAGGGAATGGGGTACACATACATGTTTATATGTTGTGTATGTATATATGTGTGTGTGTATATCTTACTTTGTGAGCCAATTTGTAAGTATTTTTCAAGCTGATATCATTGTCATCATATTTTAAAAGTATGTTTTATATTATATATCTTTGTTAATTTGCTTACTTGATTCATATTTTTAATCTGTTGCTTTCATCTGTAGTTGTCTTTCTGTGTATATATTCTAATGCCCATAATCACTTATTTTCCCTCCATTTCATCATTATTATCATTATCATTATCATTATTATTATTATTATTATTATTGGTGGTGGTGTATCTTTTTCTTTTATTACTTTTATTTACTTATTTATTTGTGTGAAGGCTGCATTGTGGAGCATGTGCATGCTGCAATGCACATATGAAGATCAGTAGAACCACAAACAAATTAAAGTCAGGCTAGGTGGCTAGTGCCTTTACCTGTTGAGTATTTTTAGTTTGACACAGTAAATAGTATTTTTACAACCATCTTTGATCTTGATTATCTTCCTGTCTTGTAAGCTATATTCCACCCACAATAAATCTTTCTCTCTTCTTTGTCATGTTTTTGAGTCAGCTACCAGCCAATTGAAATTTCTGTATATTTCTGGGAAGTACATTACAGATTTCATTAAACTCTGTTATGTTTTAAATTGTTTCTCTCACACTGTAGTCTTTAAAATGTGTATCTGGCACTGTTATGAAAAGTTTGACTCCAGTAAACATTTTGGGCACTGTAAGTTATTCATTTTTTTTCAGAAGATTAGAGGGAATTTTTCTTTTATGCTTGATGTCTTTTACAAGATATGCTTCAGTGGGGTTAGAGCGAGGTCCACAGTTAAAAGCATGTTCTACTCCTACAAAGCAGGATTCAGTTCTTAACACCAATATCAGTTGGCTCACAAGTGTTTGTAAGTCTAGCTCCAGGAGACCTGACGCCATCTTCTGACATCTGTGAGCACCTGAACTAATATGCCCATATTCTCACTCCCAGATATACACATGCATACAATTTAAAGCAAAAAAAAAAAAACTATGCTAAATATATGGGTGTCAGTACTGAGCATTCTGGGTGAATTTCACAAAAACTTCATAGTTGTATTAAATTAAAATTAAATTAATTAAAGTTTTCAATATTAAGTCTGATCCACTATTTCACATTACTTAATTAAACTCTCCAATTATAAATATGTTATCTCTTCTTTGTCTTCTACTACCAACTCCTTTTCTATGTCTTTTTTCCCTTTTCTTTATCCCACTTCTACAATTTGGGGGAGTAAATTTTAGTAACTAAAGTTACTAAAACTAGTAACTAAAGTTTACTAAAGTAAACTTTTTAGTAAATTTATTCAATAATCTAGTAGAATTTTGTTTGAATCAACAATTTTCTTTTTTATCAAATTTGTCTTCATTTCTCAAACTATTTAGAGTTTCCATTTTCTTTTACCTGGTTGTATTAGCTGTCTTGATTTTTTTTCCTCTCTTGATTTTTTAAATTTATTTTTCAATTTTTGGCATCATTTGATTTTTTTAGCCCTCTCAAATTTCTAATTAACTTTTCAGTGTTATCTTGATCTTATCCTGTCTTTGTTTTTTTTTTTTTTTTTTTTTTTTTTTTTTTCTTTTTTTTTTTTTTTTTTTGTTTTGTTTTGTTTTGTTTTGTTTTGTTTTTTTGAGACAGGGTTTCTCTGTACAGCCCTGGCTGTCCTGGAACTCACTTTGTAGACCAGGCTGGCCTCGAACTCAAAAATCTGCCTGCCTCTGCCTCCTGAGTGCTGGGATTAAAGGCATGTGCCACCATGCCCTGCTCTTTTTTTTTTTTTTTTTTTCTCATGTCTTATTAAGGAGGGAAATTTTTATAAGTTAGGATGAGTCTTATTTTCTAGTTTTAGTAACAATTTTGACTATTTTCTATTTGGCTTTCACTCATAAAAAATTTTCTGATATTTAAGTATTTCTAATTTAGTTCTTCCCTTTCTGCTAGCATGACAATGCCCAATGTCTTCAGTGAATTTATATTCATCAGGGACAGGAGAGATGGTTCTGTGGTTAGGAGTACTTCCTATCCTTACAGAGGAGTGACTGGAATTGAATCCCAGCCCCTACAAGGAGGCACACAACCATCTGTAAACCTCAGTCCTAGTGGATTTAATGGCCCTTATAATCTTTGTGATCACCAAACACACACATGGTACACATACATACATGTAAGCAAAATATTCTTAAAATAAGATGGTTAAATCTAATAAAAAAAAGTGTGGTAGTTTTAAAACGTGTGTATGTGATTGTGTGTGTGTGTGTGTGTGTGTGTGTGTGTGTGTGTGTGTGTGTTGTATATATGTATATACAGAAGATATGGGAAGAATGATCCACAAATCATGGTTTGCAAGCATTTTGTCTGTTTTGTTTTTCTTTCCATCTGTTTTATTCCTTATCATCTATTGGCCTAATGAGTCCCCCACACTTTAATCTTCACTTCTTTGACTCCTGTGGTGGTTTTACTGAAACTGTTCTCATGGGTTCATATATTTGAATACTTGGTCCCCAGTTGGTAGAACTATTTAAGAAGGTTGGAAGATGTGGCCTTGGAGGAGGTGAATTCCTAGGGGTGAGCTTTGAGGCTTCAAATAATGAAACATTTTTAGTCTTCTCTCTCTCTTCTCTCTCTCTTCTCTTTCTCTCTCTCTCTCTCTCTCTCTCCCTCCCTCCTACTTGTGGGTCAAGCTTTGAGCTTCCAACTGTTCATTCACCATCATGGCATACATTAACTCTCAGGAACTGTAGATCCAATCAAACACTTTCCTTTATATGTTGCCTTGCTTATGGTGTTTGATAGCAATAAAAAAAAGTAACTAAGACAACTTCCTAAGTTGTCATGTATTCTGAAGAAAACTGTTGTAAATCATGTGTACTTTTAAGAACGTTTCTTGCCATCAGTAATCAGATCTATCAATAAGCAGCCTGAGTAGGTTTTACTTAAGATGAACTTTCTCTAACAATGGATGCCAACAAATTTATGTCCATCTTTATTCTCTCCCTTCCCTTCTAACCTTTCTTCCCTTCTACCATTAATAGTTCTTCTTAAACTGCTCTTTTACTGTCAAAAACTTTCAGTTGCAGGCATGAGTGATTGTTCCTTGGCATTTGGTATATTTCCTGTCTATGGTTTTTTGAAGTTTGGTAATCTCTCTTACAGTTAAGAGTA
Source organism: Mus minutoides (assembly GCA_902729485.2). Classification (NCBI taxonomy): domain Eukaryota; kingdom Metazoa; phylum Chordata; class Mammalia; order Rodentia; family Muridae; genus Mus; species Mus minutoides. The sequence continues at coordinate 41,046 of CACVCL010020800.1, forward strand.
TGTTTGTGTTTTATTTTGGACTCATCTCTATTGTTTTTACAGGATATCTGTGGAGATGTGGACCTAATTTGCTGCTATTATTCTCAGCCACATAGAAGTTCATTTATGTCATTGTAGAAAACACTCCCATTTTATAATCAAAGATAAAATGTTTGTGATTCTATGAGAAGCTCACTCCAAATCTAGCAGCTAGCTGCCCACTATGAGATACTGAGAATAATAGAAGGCTATATAGTTAGGAACTGAGATTATAGGATAAGATATATCTGGTTTCAAATTTTTTTGGTTTTGTAGCTTCGTGACCACATGACTTAGCTATCACGAGCTCTTGTTATCTTTGTCCAGTAAATAGGGATCACAACTTGCTTTTCACCACTCCACACAGAATATTAAAGTGAAGTAAACTATAAAAAGTCTGTACTATACTTTCTACCATGGCATGACACATTAAATACAAATGTTGACCTCTTCCCTACCTCCAAAACAATGTTTCTTTTATAACATTTAGTCTAGATTTTGTCTACAATTTCCTGTTGCCTATAGACCCAAAATGAGCTTGTACTAACCTTATGCTGGAGAACAAAATAGAGAAGTCAGTTTACCCAGTCATTGTTATAAATGCTCCAAACTTTTCAAGACATGAAAGTAATATGTAAAAAAAAAACAAAAAACCCACTAGAAATTCATATATTGTCTGGATACCTAAATCCTTCCACGTCTCTTCTAATAACAGAAACACATGATTTAACAAGAAGCTCATTTTCTTTGATATCTCCCTTGACTTTTTGGTACCACCCACTCAATCTAATCCTGTCAACTAAAAAGCTGCTACAGGTAACTGACCCTGTGTCCCTGTGTACTGGTTGCCTTACTGAAGTTATTAAAAGGCCATTGTTCCATGGTAGGACTGATGGGCTTAGACAGTAAAGATGCTTGCTGCCCACCCCAACAACCTGAGTTCTATCCCTGGAACCCACATGATGGAAGGAAGGAAGCCAATTCTGCAAATTGTCCTCAGATCTCCACACCTCTACTGTGGCACACACATGCACACATGTACACACATAAATAAAGGTTAAAAAAAATGAAATGAACCTGAGATTCTACCTTATACTAATACCTTACACTCCTTCATTGCTGGTGGGACTGGAAAATGGTACAACCACTCTGGAAATCAATCTGAAGGTTCCTCAGAAAACTGGAAATACATCTACCTGAAGACCCAGCTAGACCACTCTTAGGAATATACCCAAAAGATGCCCTACCATGCCACAGGGGAACATTTTCCACTATGTACATAGTGGCCTTGTTAGTGATAGCAGAAGCTGGAAACAACCCAGATGTTCGAGGACAGAAGAATGGATACAGAAAATATGGTTCATTTACACAATGTAATACTACTCAGCTATTAAGAAGGAGGACATTCTAAGTTTTGCAGACAAATGGATGGAACTAGAAAATATCATCCTGAGTGAGGTAACCCAGATCCAAAAGGACATGCATAGTATGTACTCACTAATAAGTGGACATTATCTTTAAAAAAGTACAGAATACCCAAGATACAGTCCACAGAACTCAAAAATGTCAACAAGCTGAAGGGCCCAAGTGAGGACACCTCAGTCCTATTTGGGAGAGAGAAGAAAGCAATCATATGTGAGGTGAGAGGGAAGGGTCTGGGAGGGAAAGTGGACAGGGTTGGGGTGGGAATAGGGTGGGGACAGGGAAACTTGATCTGGTATTGGGTGAGGGAAAAGGATTGAAGACCTGAGGGCCAGAAGAAAGAAGGACATTAAGTGAGGGATGGGGTTGCCATCCCACAGTCACATCTCTGACTCAGAAAGAATTTCAGGGATGGAAACAGAGAGGAACCTGAGGAAAAGAAGGTCCAGTGACAGGCCCAAAGTGGGATCCAGCTCAAGGGGAGGTCCCAAGGTCTAACACTATTTCTGAGGCTGTGGAGAGCTCACAGAAAGGGATCTATCATGGTGGCTTTCCAAAAGATTCAACATGCAGCTGAAAGAGTCAGATGTAGTTATTTGTACCCAACCAATGGACAGAAGTAGGTGACCCATGTTGTTGAATTAGGGAAGGCTGAAAGAAGCTGAGGAGAAGAGCAATCCTTTAGGGGGACCAGCAACCTCAATTAATCTGGACCCCTGAGGTCTCTCAAACACTGGACCACAAAACAGACAGCATACACCAGCTGATATGAGGCTCCCAACACACATACAGTAGAGGACTTCTGGGTCTTTGTTCATTGAGAGATGATGCACCCAATCCTTAAGAGACTGGAGGCCCCAGGGAGTTTAGAGATCAGGTGGGGTGGAGAGTGGGGGCACCCATGTGGAGACAGGGTGGGATGGGGAGGAGGTGTGGGATGTGGAGCAGATGGAGGGTGGATGGGTGGGTGGGGAATGGAATATGGAGTGTAAAATAAATTAAAAATAAAATTGAATTTATAAAAAGATGTATTTATTGTATGTATATAAGTACACTGTTGCTGTCTTCAGACATACCAGGAAAGGTATCAGATCCCATTAGAGATGGTTGTGAGCCACCATGTGGGTGCTGGAAATTGATCTCAGGACCTCTGGAAGAACAGTCAATGCTCTTAACCACTGAGCCACCTCTCCAGCTCCATGTCTCCATTTCCTTAATTGTTATCAGCACCTACAATTTATTCAATCAACCTCCTTAATAAACCTGCAACATATAATATCAGTACAACTTTATAATTCTATCCACTTTATAATTAGAATTACTCATGCTGCATAATTACAACTGCATCTCCTTTGGCCTCTATCAACCTCTTCTACCCATGCTCCTCAACTAGGTAAACACCATTGTGCTCTCTATTTCTATACATTAGCCCATTTTCAAAGCCTTCATCTGAGACTACAGAGTATTTATCTGTCTACTTATTTCCCTTTGCACAATATTGTTTCATCCAGGTTGTCATAAAATGTCAGTACTTCTTTTTAAATATCAAAGGTATTCTGCACATATACATGTACATATAAATATATAATTTGTAGGATGTCATGGAAGCACAATGCTACCTGCGCCCCATCTTCCCCCATCAACATTGTCAAGCATACCTGTGCACCAGAGTCCTATATTAAAGACCTCATCCCTGAGGCAGAACCTTAGACAAATTAAATTAGCATCTGCCAGAATGAAATCTATACATTGCTACTCTTCACCATGTGTTTTTCAAAGGACGTTAAAGTTTCCCCATTCCCTTCAGGGAAACATTCCTTTGGGGGTATTTTCATCCATTCTCAGAATCTGTCACTATTCTGACATATTGAATAGTCCCCAAATGGTGCTGATCTCAGCACCAAGCTCCATCCCATCCATCAAGTCACCTGTTAGCATGCAGGACACTCTACCTCATTGTGCCATCAGAAGTCAATATTGATCTGACTGCATATCTTCTGAATTTCCTACCTTGGGTGACATTGCCCTGCTATGACATGCCCAGACAGTGTTCTGCCTGTAGCATCTTCTGCCCTTGCTGCCCCAGATAACAGTATCCCACTGTGACATGCCCAGCTGGAAATCTGGGAGTCATTTCTGGTGATATCAGTATCTGAATTTGTATAAACTCACACTGCATATTATCTGGTTTCCTATTCCTGAATCCAAGCTGAGAGAGGGATCACCTTCTGCTCTCCTCAGCCTGGAATAGTTTGTTCCAATTCTATGTCCAGCTCTGTTTTCTGACCTCCATTAAATCTCCTGAGGTTCTCACCTCACCGCTCCATGACCTCACTCTTACCTTTGGATCATCTTCCACACTTGGCACTTAGAGACAGTTTCCATGGTGATATTCTTGACTATCCTTTTAGACTACATTTGCCCCTTGGCTCTGTTGCCCTGGCTAGCACTGTTCAAATTCTTCTCAAGGTCCTACATTCCCCCAAGAACAAGTTTCTTGGAACAGATTCTATGTCAACCCTCCAGCCATAATTGCCTTATTCCTAAGAGCAGATACTTGACAGATTCTATTTATAAAATATTTCTTACATCTTTGTCCTCTCTAGTCCCTGATCAACCATAATCCATAGCTTTTATTTTATTTTATTTTATTTTATTTTATTTTATTTCCTGAGACTATTATAACAGGGTGTGCCCACTTTGCTTGCCTTCATACAGCTAGATGATTGTATTATTCATGAGCATAAAGTCCCTGCTTAATTGTTCTTTGTTGCTAACAGACTAGCAATTACAAATCTTCTTTTTTCTGAAAAAGAACAAAACAACAACAAAAACAAAAACCCCCTTTGTTGGTCTTCAGTGTACCTTACCACTAGTTATTTTCCAACCTTGTCTCCATTCTTTTCCCCTAACCCTTTCTACTCATCTTATTTCCCCTCCCACAAACACAAAATGAAAAGCCAAATCTCTGATCACCCTGACTCCATGGTGTTCTGACCCACTGTACTTACTATAATCCCCTCCCCACCTTGAATGTATAGTTCCCAAATCTACTTTATGTCATATTCTCTTTCATCTTTGTTCTTTTAATCATAGCTGCTAATCTACTGACCTATAACCCTATGCTCACAGGTCTGTCTTTCCCATCACACTGCAAGTTCTTCAAGTATGGGAACCCTGCCAGCTCCATCATTTTTTGTCACAGCTAGGCCTCAGCATGACATATAGAAGGCACTTCTTGACAGCTGCTTGGTTGCATAAAACTACTTTCTTCAGGAGTCTACAAACTGGAACCAGCAGTTGAAATCCAGTATCCACTCTATTTTATAAATAAAATTTTTCTTGAGCCACCACTCACTTCCATTCACTATGATGTTATATTCTTCATGTTGCAGTGGTAGAGTTGGTACGATATAAATAAACTTGAAATATTTGCTCTCTGGCCTTTTATAGAAAACCATATTTTGATGGCCCCACATTGAGCAATTAAAGTATTCTCAGTAAATATTAAGTATACTTTTTACATTAATGTAATTTTTTCTTCTTTTATATTGTTGCCCCAATTTTTTTTTCTAATAGAAAAAATGCATATTCCTATGCCTTTCATAGGGCCAAGGATAGAAGATTCCCATAAATAGGAAAGAATGTCTAATTTCTGTTCAAGAACTCTAAAACTGCTCATTTCCTTCCCTGGATCTGTTCACTACCACAGACATGTCTCTTTTTGCTGAACTATTGGCTAGCTTGAAGGGCTAATTGCTGTAGAAGCATTGGTGTAGAAGATTTAAAATATAGCAAAACTATTCTTCAGGGAAATATATTAAAAGCCCCCTATTTTTATGACTTTTCTCTGTCCAGATTCATAAGTCTAAAATAATCAGCCTGGGCCACTGGGAAGAACAACTCCTAAAAGGATAGGGGGAGGCATCGTATCCAGAGAGTCTGCATCCTTGCATGCTGCTGTGCCAAGGTGTTAATGGGATTGCCCACATATCATCTGGAGGGGGCTGGTCCCAGAATCACTATGGGGATGATACCTGGATACTCAAGGAGGCCTTCCTCTGTCATAACCATCCCAGAGCCTTTGCATAGATCTTAAAACCTTGGGTGCCTTTGTTGTGGGCTTTAATTCTGCTAATCGCCCAAGGTAAAGATTAGCTGTTCTTGTCAATTTAATTCAGCTTCAAACAAAGCAACAAGGTCACTATTTCCCCGCTTCCCTGTCTCTCCTGCTCTCTCTCTCTTTGCCAGCAAGCAGGATTGAGTTGTCATGTACCTCTAATAGGCAGCGCGGGGAATCGTTAGTCCACCCCGACGCCCTGACTGATGGGCACTTCACTTCAATCATCTGCCTGTGCAGTGGTGGCCCAGTCCTATCGACACTATGTCAGCTTCCAGAGAAGATGCCTTAATCGGCCCTGACACCCTCTGCATTGATTTGACAAGTTGCCGTAATGACCTTCTTGTTTTTCTGAAGGATTACTGTTTACTCTGAGGTGCAGCTGACTAAATGTACGGCATTGTCATGGAAACACTGCATTCCCACTAGACCTGGGTGGGGACATGTGACATGGAGAGAACACTTAATATTTCAATGAACTGGTTTGTCCCAATAAGATTAATTCCAGCTCAATCATTAGAACTAGTCTTAAGAGCCAATCTGAATGATAGATATAAGAGATACCTACAGTACTTGGTATATTTCCAAAATGTATGATTAGGGGTCTCTAATACTTAAGAGAGAACTGTTTGTGATGGCCACCACCTGGAACTTACATTGTTTGTTGTCTAAAGAGGCACTGGCTCTTGGGTCTGTGGACACACCCTAAGATTACATTAAGAAGAATGAAAGGGAAGATCTAACACTTAGAGTATGCTCCATGCATCTGGCAATGAGCTAGGCACATTGAGAATAAACACATGAGAATAAACAGTATGCTGTGACCAAGAGCTGCTATCATTATCCTAGACTGCCAATTCTCAAACAAATGGTGTTCACTTGTTAACATCTCCACAATTGGGTATATCTTATAAATCAACCTCAGTTTACACACGTTGTCAGCCAGGTGGCAGTTGTGACATACATAGCTAGAGGACACTTGCTAATGTAAACAAAACAGTAGCATAGAAGTGGCTTAGATTTAGTTTGAAATGAGTGCTTTATATAGATTGCTTTAATGGAGAAAAAAAAAAAAACAGGAGGGGGGAACAACAACCCTCATACAGTTCTATGTTGTTTACTTGAATAGCAAAAGAAGAATGAAACTGTTGACACTGTCAGCTTAGCTATTCTATTACCCCCATGAACCCGAGGGAACTGCTGCAGCCATTGAAGACATCACACTCTAATGACAGAACAAGGAATAAAGGCAAAGCCACAGCCCGTGCTATACTTTAGAAAGTGTTTGAGTATGCCCCCAATTACTCAAGTATTGAAAACTTTTAATCCTCTCTATGATGCACTGAGACATTGGAAACTTAATCCTCCTGTACTGTTTATGGGGTGTGAGGTAGTTTGGGGAGATGAGGAGTGGGTGAGGTCATCCTGGCTGAGTTCTCTAGCTCAATACTGGTGGCTTCATAAGAAGAGGGAGAGTAATCATAGGATACATATGTGATGCCCTGCACAATTCTGTCAGCAGGAACCCTACTGCTAACTATAGAATCCTGATCCATCTACCTGCCAAATAAACCATTTTTGTTCATCAGTTCTCAGCTTTGGGCATTTTGTTACAGTAACATGAATTAGACTAATAAGCTCTCTTTGATAGGATTCCACTTCTTTGCTCCTAACAGTTTCCCTTTATAACTCATTTGGCTTTCTGTAAAGAAGACTGGAGGTTTTAAGCATTACAGTATATTGGCATTCCTACTAAAAGTAGGGTTGTGTTTGTCAGGAAGAGAAGCATGATGAATACTGAGAGAATCCAGAATCTGTATGCCCATTGAAATTGGTGCTTAAAGAGCTTAAGCGTAGGTTCTCACTATGAACAGTTGATGTTCAGGGACTGTGTTTATGATCATCTCAGGATGAAAGCTGAGAGTGGCCTTGGAAGCACTCTTGAAGGTTAGATCACTCTTCCAATGATCTTATCTGTGGTCCTCATCTTCCTGGACACCAATCATTTGTGTGATGCATGTTACATGTTACAAATGGTCTTGCTACTTTTTCTAAGATTCCTAAATGAAGACCATTGCTGTCTATTTTAAGGATAATTGGTCTAGCATGAATTGTCTCTCTCAGGCCCTGGTTGATTCATGATCTCCTTGAGAAAGTCCTGAATATCTCCAGCTGTTACTTAGAGGATGCTTATGGCAGGACTGTGGTTAAAGGTTGGCTAGATAAGTAAGGATTGATGAATGCCAAGTGTGGAGATATTGAGATCAAGGATTGAGATTTCATGCTTCTTACCCTTCTCTATCTCCAACACAACATATACACATAGACACATACACACAGAGACAGATACACACAGACACACACACACACACACACTTACACACTCACTGTCTAAGTAGCTCTGATAGAGCTAGAATCATGAAGTCCTACTTTCTCCCCTTGACCTAGGTTATAGTCAAATCACCATAGTTAGGTTAAAGTTCATCGGGTTTAGTAATAAGACCTGGGTGTGTAGAATTTGACCCAAGAGGAGCTAGTGAGAAAAAAAATAATACACATATGACATTGAAAGAAAAAATGTTTCTCGTCTTTTTACATCACAAACCATTAGAATGAAGACTGGGAGCCGAGTGTGGTGGTGCACGCCTTTAATCCAAGCACTCGGGAGGCAGAGGCAGGCAGATTTCTGAGTTCAAGGCCAGCCTGGTCTACAAAGTGAGTTCCAGGACAGCCATAGCTATACAGAAAGCAAAAAAAAAAAGCAAAAAAAAAAAAAAGAATGAAGACTGGGGATGCCAACAGCCATCTTTCTAATCACCAATAAAGACCTTATCTGAGGAGGACCCTACCACACAGAAGAAGAATGCCAGGCTTGATTTTCCATTACTGGTTTCAAACTAGGCTAAATAAATGCAAGCTGAAGAAACTCAATGTGAGATGCTACCATTAGGTCTCAAACACTTGCAACAAAGATGACCCTGCTACCCTAAGAGAGACACTCAATGCTACATAAACACAACAGCCAGCCATCTGAGGCGTTTACAAGTATATAAACAAGACAGCCTTGCTTAAGGACAGTTGTGAAGAACTGAAAACAGTGGATCAACATTAAGACAGATAAGTTGAAGACTAGCTTTCTTTTATATTTATATGTATGTATGTATGTATGTATGATATATGTATATAGAGTAAATACTATATAGAGATAATCCTGGAATGATAGGGCAGAGGTATAAACACACAAAGTGATTATGGGAATACACAGATACACTGCTCCGATCACATGGATATGACTATGTTCACACCTGTGAATATACAGCATACCACTTTTTCAAATCGATAAATAGCTATTGTGGCTCATTAAATTAGCAATGCTTCTAGACAAGTTTCTCAAATACTCGTTTTGCCCTTGACTTGAGTACATATGCCAGCATTATGGTTTTAGACCTCTCCACTGCCACCAAAACCATCCCTACTACTTTCATCACACAAAGGTCAAGCAAGGGTTCGCCTCCACGGTATGGTGACCAGTAGCAATCTCCCCTGTCTCTTCCTCTCAGAAATGAGCATCAAGGCCTGGAGAGATTGGAGGTTCAGTGGTAAAATTATGCTTGCTATTCTTCCAGGGGACCCAAGCTTATTTTCTAGAACTCACAGGGAGTTCACAGCCACCCATAATTTCAACTCCAAAAGATCTGGCGCTCTCTTCCAGACTCCCTGAGACACTTGCACACATGTGTCTCTGTGTCTCTATATCTCTGTGTCTTTATATTTCTATATCTCTGTCTCTTTTTAACACATTCATAAAAATAAAAATGGCCAAAAATGATGGCACATGCTTGTAATCCCAGCGTTCAGGAGGCAGAGGTAGACAAATTTCTGTGAGTTTGAAGGCAGCTTGATCTATGTGGTGAAATCCAGTCTAGCCATGTGAGACCCTGCCTCAAAATATGAAAAAGATAACAATAATAAATCTTACAGAAAGAATATAAGAAACACAAAATCTGATGTATTATTCCCAACTATTCTTCAAGAAACAATTTCTTTTACTCAGTTAAAAATGCAATCAAATTATGCATACTGAAGGAGAATCGGCCTTGCTAACTTTGTTTCGATTACACAACTCACACATGCTTTCATGGAAGGATGTATGCACATTTCATGTATCATGGCAGAGGTGCTTGGCATACAAGATATCAGGAACCAAATGCATGCACACTGGCAAGATTCAGCTAGATCATGGGAGACTGTGTTAAATGAATGTTAAGATGACAGACTCCAATCATAACTCACTGTGTGTTGCCTGTTATCTCAGGCAGTATTACCACTGAGTCAAATTAAAGGATAGACAAAGTTAGACTTGTGTGTCAGTTGAAATTGAAACATGTTCCAATGTAGCACTTGACCATAATAGAAGAACACCTATAGACCACCATATGCTTGGATGGTAATGTGTTGAGTCAAGATGAATGTGGCAGTTGACTGAAGCAGAAACTAATGATGGCCAAATCAGTGGTTAACAAGCTGGAGGCCTGACATTTTTCAGGTTCAGACACAGAGCAGACATGGAGGATCTTCCTCTCAACATCCTATGAGGGTAAAAAGCTCACCAGCTCCTGGGAAACCAAACCTTTAAAATCTAGCCTCTTGTTCTAGTAGTGCTTGCTGTGGGTGAGAGAATTAAAACATGTTAAGCCATCCCCCCCCTTAAATCCCAATATTACTTACTGTCATTCCAAATTAACTGCCAACTACCTTAAAGTAGTGTGTGAAGCATTCTTCTCGGCAGAAGAAAATTCAAATTGTTATTCACTTCCCAATATATATATATATATATATATATATATATATATATATATATATATATATATATTGGTTTTTTCGAGACAGAGTTTTTCTGTATAGCCCTGGCTGTCCTGGAACTCACTCTGTAGACCAGGCTGGCCTCGAACTCAGAAATCCACCTGCCTCTGCCTCCCAAGTGCTGGGATTAAAGGCGTGTGCCACCACGCCCAACTGCAATAATTTTTTTTAAAAAAAATACTTTCTTTCTTGTATTGTTTTGGCTTGGCTATGGTTTATTCCCTCCAAATACCCATTGCACCTTCTGTACTACCTTGATTCACTAGCCTGTTCTGAACTCCATGTTATCCCTAACGTGGGAGCATCACCTGTATCCCATGGTTACAACTGCCTGTCTCTAGGACACCTAGAGACATCTCCTCTTGCTTTCTCCCTGGAAACCGTTCAGTGATGTAATCAGGCTCACTTTCCTGCCCAGAAAAGTGCTCCCTTTAATGCCAATCCACTCTCTTCCTACTTCTATCTTATCACTTTAGGGATATGTAAACCAACACCACAAAACAAGGAGCTAACAGTTAAGGTCAAGTTTCATTCATCAGCACACCTGTCCTTCAGATCCTGATGAGCTTTTCTCAGATATATCCCCCTGACAGGCAACTGACAGATCTGTAGGTGCTCTATAAAAATCTACTGAGCAAATGAATGATTGAGAACATCTGAGAGGTCAGACCCAGGCAGTCATCTCACAATCAAATCCTGGAGTCACATCCTGCCTTCTGTGGCCCTAGACCACTACAATACAACTTATGTGTCCCAACCCCTTTGGGAGGTCTGTCACACATCAGATACTCTATGAAGCTGGAGAAATGGCTCAGTGGTTGAGGACCTGTGCTCAAATTTCCACATGGCAGCTCAAACTGTCTGTAGCTCTAGTTCCAGGGAATCTGATGACCTCACACTGATGCACATGCAGACAAAATACCAATGCACATAAAAATAAGACTCAATCATTCTTAAATATTTAAAAGAAACAGACATTCTGCATATCAGATATTTATATTATGATTCATAATCAGTAGCAAATCACAGTTAAGTAGTAGCAATGAAATAATTTTATGGGTGGGGGTCACTACAACATGAGGGACTGTCTTAAAGGGTTGCAGCAATAGGAAGGTTGAGAGCCACTGCCTTAAACAGTCCATTGGCCTCTGTGCTTCCTGATAAAAGCAGAGGAGGACAAGAGCCCAATTTCATGGACTTGGCATGCGAGTTGAGGATTAGAAACATCGATACCTGTAAGGTACTTTCAACAGTACATGGCATCTGGTAAGCACCCAGTACTACTAGCTGAGAATTTTCCTTTCCATCCTGAAATGAAAGGGGTTTCTTTCACTGGCTTAGTTTCCATGCTGCCCTTTACCCATCTCCCCTGCTCTCTGCTGTCCATCACTCAACTCACCACTCTTACCTCAATGACTTCCCCGCTTCTCTTTCCTTCTATCTCCCAAATACTTCTTCAACTACTACAATTGGGTTCTACCCAAACTTTTAAAAAATGCTGCAGAGACTCTATTATATAAAAGACCTATACAGTAACCTCAAATGCCGTCGGCTTTTAGTCCAAATGTATGTGCTAGTCAAATGTCAACCAAATTAGGAAATGTAACACAAAACAGATAGAATGGTTTTGTTCTCCAAACATGAAACAGTATTCTTGATCTGCTTTCAGGGGAGGTTTATCACACAGCAGTTCACAGAGCAGAGGCTGGGAGGCACTGCCTTCCATGTGTGGAATAGCCCAGCCCAGCCAGCTGAATACCCAACTAGATATTTCATGTAGGTCATATGTCACAAAGCATGAGACTTCCGTGGTGGTGCTATCGGTGCTATCAGCCCCTTGTTGATAGTACTGCGTTGCCTTCCAGCATGCAACCCATTGTACTGGTGGGTCTGAGAAGGGCTTTCTTGTGGTCGGCATCCTCTTGGCCATCCAGTAATCCAGTGTGCATCCTTTGGGCTCTAACTTATCCCTGCACACTTTCAAAAATAGAGCTAGGAATCACGAACCCTCCTCAAGTCACCAAGGATGGGTCTGTTGCATCCATGGTTTGGGGGAGAGCTCATAGGTTTACATGAGGGTTCAACTACACAGGGGGAGGTCATAGAGACTTGGACCCCTTTATTTTCCCTTCTCTAAACCAAAGCTCACTCTGTAGCTTCTGGGGTAGGGGTCAGAGTGAGATGTGGCGGGGGGGGGGGTGTAATTCATCTTCCTTTTCTAAATCAAAATTAAACTTATGTCACTCTTTCTTTGACTGTGAAAGAGGTGACTCTAAGCACAGTGAAAGAGAAAAGGGGATGTCATCTCTTTCTCCTTCTGGTCCCCTTGGTTTCTGTGAGTGCACACTTTCCCTCTCTGTGTCACTGAAGTGTTATTTATTGATCTTGCTGACAGCAGCAGTAAATAGAGCCAGGCTGTTTTACATCGCTGATGAGGAGGCAAGCGCCACAACTCATCATGCCCAGTCACTCTTCTTCCCTTTTCTCTTTTGCATCTCATTACGGAAGCAGAAATTAATACACTTGGACAGAAAAGAAATGAGTCCGGCTGCTCTTGAGGTTTTTGAAGGGAAGAAAGTGTCCTCTGTGGTTCCTTAAGAACTGACAGATGGGTCAGAGGTCATCATTCGACAAACCCTCACCCACAGATGCTGATCAGCTTGTGCCCAGTGATGATAAACCAGAGGTGTAGCACACACTTTTGGCTTGTCCTGAGATTTGGGGAATAGCCCAAGTAATGAGAGCCCCTTCAAATCCTCATTTCTAATCAGAGCTGCACAGCTGTGAGCCTGGTTATCCTAACATGCAGAACAAACTTGGTGCATTTTCTCAGAATGCCTATTTTAAGAGATTTAAGGGGCAAATGTGCATTAAAGTAAACAGGCATGTACCTTAAAGTTGAATGTAAATGGACATGAATTTTAATGGGAAACTTCTAAGAAAGTTCTTTCACTCTTTCGATGAGTCTCTTGGGCCATGCATCATACTCTGGGTGACAGGCAATCACTCTACTCCAGCTTGGGGACTTCTCTGATGAAATACTCAGCAACCTGGCAGCCTATTCATTCTGCTCTTCTAAAAAAGTTCAACCAAAACAATGGTCCTAGAGTCTACATGAGAAGGAAGAACTGCTGGGAATGCCCTCTGGGTGAGTATAGGATGGCCATGTGAAGATTCTTTTCCAGTTCTGAGCCTATGCTGGCTAGTGTATAGGCTTATCACCATTTCCTTGCAAAACTGGCTCATATTCTATAAGCAGGAGTCTTGGCACTTGTTTTGTCTTAAGAACATCAACCACTGCTTCTAAGAGGAACTTGTCTTGTCAGTATTCTCATACATTCAATTACTCTGCACCTCAAAACCCCAGAATTGGCACTGGTTTCTGATGGAGTCATTAAACAGGGACATGTGAAAAATACCATCTTACTCAAGGCTATTTGATGTAAAAACATGATTTATATTATTACTGACTACCCACTGACTGAATTATGGCCTGCTTAAAATACAATAATACAACTGAAATTTATACTTGATCTGAAGAACTTAATGTCTGACAGAGAACTTAGCCAAACGCCCCACTGCACATCAGCTGGATGGTGCTGGTAAGAATATCCCAGTGGGGTACATATTCAGACTCTATAATAACACTGACAAAACAGATAAGCCAGTCAAATGCTTATAAAAGATCCAGCATGTCCCAGGCACCGTTCTACAATAACCTGGAGTTATTGTCTCTAAGTCTCATGACAAAAGTACATAATTTGTCTATATTTTACAACTGAAGAAACAAACATAGGAAGAAATCAACTACATTGTTTACTTAGTGTGAGCATGTGTGTATGTGTGTGTGTGTGTGTGTGTGTGTGTGTGAGTGAGAGAGAGAGAGAGAAAGAGCATATGTGTGTATGTGTTTGTAAGCATATGTGTATTCAGATACATGTGTAAGCATGTGTGTATACAGGTATATATGTGCGTGTACATGTGTGGAGGTATGAGGACAATTTGTGAGTGCCAGCTATTTCTTTTACCAGGTGGGTCCTGGATATAGAAATCAGCTCATCAGACTTAGCCGCAGGAGCCTGTGCCCACTGAAGAATCGAAACTTAACAACCAAGAAACTTACCCATGATCCCACACTTCATGGTGTTTGGGCTCATACTTGTTTGACTTCAAAACAAATGTGTTTCCCCAGCAATGATTGATTATACAGTCAGGGTAGTACACTAAATCCCAAGTTCTTGATATCTCTCCCACTGAAACAGAGGGGACTCCAATTGTCCTTATGCCTTAACTTCCTCACTTCTTCAAGAAAGTGACTTCTTTATATAACCTTCATCTGAGAAATCTAAATACATTGTGGATAGGAAAGTGTGGAGCTCAACATGAAGTCTGCAAATGAGTCTGATAGGTTTATACTAAATGAAAAGAAAACAGACACCATATAAGCACCAAAGTCAGTTTCTTCTGTCCTTCAGTGATACCTTTTAGAATATATAAGTATGAGATGGGGTAAAAAAAAAATCCCTAAACTCAGTGATTTGAAATAAATTTTTGAGGAGATAGATGTATAGATTTATAAAGTATTGATCAATATTACCTGTATTCATATATATAGTAGAAATAATATGAACATAGAATTATATATCCATAAAATTATTTGTCATTATCAACATGTTTGTTTCTTTTATAGGCCTCGTCTTTCTCAGCTATACCCAGAGCTTGGAAACTCTCACCCCTTACTGCTTCGTTCTCTCTCCTATGGTCTCTGCTGCTTGTTTCCCGTCTGCTTTGTAGCCCCTAACTTAGCTTAAAAGCATTTCTAATTTTCTCACTTTGAAAAGTGGATTGTAAAATGAAGTTTAAATAAGGAATGTTTTGTACCAAGAAAACTAAGGCCTTATTTCGTACACACACCCCCAACAACAAATGCCAAAAGCATCATAGACTGGAGCCTCATGAATAATGTATATCATCCAATTAACTACAAACGCTGTTCAGTTCTTGTGACTGGTAGGCAATGCTAGTTCTGGCCTTAGCATGGGTATCAAGGCTGAGGGGCAAAAATACAGCTTGGAGAGGCAAATGTGTGTGCATGTGTGCATGTGCTTATATGTGACAACTAAACTCCTGGAACCTGTAGCATGCTCATTATGCCCAGGGAGATAAAGTTCCCATGCCAAGTATATATAAAGATGTGAGAATTTTCTCAACAATAAACAGACCTCATCTTAAATTTCTGCATCCCCAAACCTTCTCCTTAATAGCTTAGCTGTTGGTCGGTCACCCTGTCCCTAGCTTGCAAACCATCAAGTCTAATTGGCTAGCTCCCTTCCCTTCCAAGCTGGAATGCCTAAGATGAGTGGCCTCTAGAGACTCCAGCTAAGGCTACAGCAGTGACTATCCATAGCTATAGCTCATTCCCCATTCTCTCCTTTCAGCTCAATTAAAGATGTTCTGTCTCTCTCTCTCTCTCTCTCTCTCTCTCTCTCTCTCTCTCTCTCTCTGTGTGTGTGTGTGTGTGTGTGTGTGTGTGTGTGTGTGTTGGGGTGCCTGTATATGTGTTAATACATAGATGCATGTGTTTGTACAGGTGAATGTGCACTTATATGACCATGTATGTGAATGTGGAGGCCAGAGGACAACCTTTGCTATTGTTTCTCAGACACCTTGCTGTTTTATTGCTTTGTTTTGTTTTATTCTCTGAGATAGGCTTTCTTACCAACCTAGATCTCACCAGATAAGCAAGGCTTGATGGTCAGTTGGCTCCAGGGAATTCCATCTCCCTAACCTTTGCTCCCCAGTACAGGTGCAGGTGCAGGACACCACACCTGGAGTTTGTTTATTAAAACAAACGAGCAAACAAAACAACAAGTTCTGGGAACCAAACTTGGGCCCTCATACTTGCAAGGCAAGCATTTTGCTGACGGCCATCCCCTGGTATTAAGGGACTCTTTTTCAACAACCGATCTTCTTAGCTGTCTTCTTAAGGCTACTGAATTAGATGTGTTTTCACTTACCAAAACCACAGGCCAGGAGGACTGATACCAAGACATAGTTGCCACACACCCTGACATTTTACTCCCAGAACTTCATTTTCCCCATCAGAAATAAAAGAACGTAAGCAAATGTAGCCAGGATCGCTGCACACACAAAAACTGTATTCTTGCTGCATGGATGACATCTCATGTACATGTTAGTGATTATTCTTTGGCTTTGAGTGTATATATGCCCTCACTTAGAGCTTTATAAATGGACATGAGGGATCCCCAGAGTTTGGGCTGCTCTGATCCTCATTAACACCATTCATAAAAGTATCCATCCATCAGGGTTTCCATTTGTAGGGTTTAGTTGTGCCAACTCACAGAGCAATGCACTGGTTCCTCGTCATTATGCCATCTAATAAGGAATGCTGGAGACAGAATGGGTGGGGGTGCTGGGGGAGTTGAAATTTCTCCTTATAACTCAGGGCTGACAAGTGCTGCCCAGCACCTCTCAGTGGATCCAATTTAACACCAGAGGAAGCAGTGACTCAGACTAACTTCAATATCTCAGGATGAGTTTCACCTTCTCCTAGGAGGCCATAACAGTTCAATTGCATAAGTGCAAATTTATTGAAAGTGGTTTGCTGCTTAGCTTTTCTCTATTGGCAGTAATGGAGTTTAAATTTATAGCGGGCTGATGAATTTCAGATAAGAGAACCATTACCTTACAACAACATTAAGGAAAAATATATAACTGCGATTGCTGAACCTCGAATGTGTATTGTTGGAATGAGGGGAGATGGATGATGGGGGGTGACATTTGCAAATGCAATCCCTTTCCATCCTCACGGTGCTAGCCCAGGAGCTTGAAAGCCTGGCAGATTCAAGAAAGGGCTGGGGATAACGATGCTTTATAGCAAAAGAGTGGGGATAGGAGATAATCTATGGGAAAGGGATCTTTCTTTCTCCTTAGTAATGTAATTGGAGGTATCTTTCGGCAATATGCCAAAGCTGTAGCACAGACTTAGGTCGTTCATTTTTGGTACTTATAATGCATCTCTCCTGTGGTTATTTTTCCTCAGGATAAGACTTTGTCTATCCACAGGGTGAGACTCTAGCACTGTACAGATTAAAATGAAGATTGCAAGCACATCAGAGAGGTTCAGGGAGGCCTGGGCTTCTCTGTTATTGTGAAGTTATATGGAAAAGAGAGAGTGCTAGAGAGCTGGAGGGAGAGAGAGGGAGAGAGAGAGAGAGAGAGAGAGAGAGAGAGAGAGAGAGAGAGAGAGAGAACATTGAAATAAGGTGATGAGAGTGAGTTCTGTCAGGGTTTAAATGGTCATACAACAAATGAACTCTTTAATTAAAAAAAAAAAAAAGATACAGTTTTGCTGTGCATAAGGAGACCAGGGAAGTGAAAAAAGTGTATGTGTGCAGGGGGAGGAATCCCATAATAGAACACAAGTTTCAGATTATAAAGTGAGCTTAAGAATGTCCCCTGATTCTCATATGCACTATATGAGAGACCTCCTTTGGAGACTACGTTCACTTATGTATGCCAGTGTATTCGTCCATGCCTGTGTGTATGGACATCAGAGGTCAGTGTCAAGTGTTTTTCTATATGGATCTCTGTAATATTTTTGAGACAGGATATTGGACTGTAGCTAAAGATCCCTGGTTTGGCAATACTGGCTGACCAGCAAGTCCCTGGATTCTGCCTGTCCCTGTCCCCATCTTTATGGCTACAAGCACATGCTATGGTTACTGGGCATTCAAACATGGGTCTTCATATTTGCACAGTTGGTGCTTTACACACTATGTCATCAACCTAGCCCTCATATAACTTGTTTTTAAGTTTAAGGAAATGCTTAGTATATGAGGTGATGGATATGTTACTGAGTTTGAATTATTCATTCATGTGTATGTTCAAAAAAAAAATCTCACCATCCCACAAAATATATGCAATTATTTTTTTCAATTTTACTTTTATTTTCTGTGCATTAGTGTTTTGTCTGCATATGTCTGTCTGTATGAGGGTGTCAGATTTTGGAAGATCAATCAGTGATCTTAACCACTGAGCCATCTCTCCAGCCCTGCCATTATTATCTATTAATTTAAAAAAAATTAAGAATAAGAATTGAAAAACAGTATTGTTTCCAGGAAGTTGGCTTCCTTGGGGTCTTTAATATGCACAGAGGTTCATGGCAGGTTCACCTCAGAGGTTTAGTGATCTATAGTGACTTCAAAGATCAGACTCCTTTTTTCCATACTGAGGAGTCCTTCTGTGGCTACCCAAGGAGAGGGAGAACTCCACATAGGTTCTCAGGAAACTACTCTTGGGGTGACTTCTCTGTGGTTCTCAGCCTAAACAAGGCCTCATCTGTACAGTACAGTGTGAGAAAAATCAGCCACACATTTCTCTGAACATGAGAAGCCACAGAGAAAACAGTTCAATTCTCTTCATCTCTCTGAGCCCAATGGCTGACCAGAGGAAGCTATAAAAATGATGAGGTCAGTTTGGACCCCAGGTCTTCAGTTTCACATTCTTCTCAGGACACCACAGGCAGAGAGTGAAGGGAAGAGATTTACCAAATCCTGGGTCTCCTCTAATCCCTCATGTGTGGCTGCTTCTGTGTGGCGCAAACTGTTATCCATCACCAGAGGAGGCCTGGCACTCAAAACACAGTCAGTTTTAAAAGAGAAACCCCAGCTTGCTGCAAATAATAACAGGGGAATTTGTGCTGAATGAGACATTTATTTTGTAGTTATACACAGAGCAATTTTTTTTTTTTTTTGCATAGAAAGGGGGCTGAATTCAGTTGGCTACTCGTTTATTTGGAAAAGAACCGATTATTAATTGAATCTAGCAACATCTGAGGGAACTCAGAAAAGTAAACAGCTTGGCACTTTGCTGGTTCTTTTCTTAGCTAACAAATGGCTTTCGGTGTAGCCCAAGCTTGGAAGGCCTTGATACTGGCATTCCTGGTTGAAGCAATTGACTGGGGGTCCTTGTTATAAATAATAGCTCAAAAGAGGTCCAGACAACCTGGTCTTTAATTGAAAATAGTATTTCAAATGCAAATAGCAACACAGTAATCTATGTGATTTCCAGGATGCCAATTGTAATTTTTCTTTTGAGCCTCTGAAGTCCTACTCATAAGTTTGTGCATGCGTGTTTGTGTGGACACATGTGTATAGGTGTATGTACATGTGCAGTCAGAGATTGACAGCAGGTGTCATCCAAACTCCATCTCCATCATCTGAGTCAGACTTTCTCAACCTGGAGTTTACTGATGTAGCTAGAAATCCCCAGAGACCCCTCTGCTGCCCCCTCTCAGCCACCATACTCGGCTTTCATTTCTTACTTTTTAAAGTTATGGGGATCAGAACTCAGGTCCTCATGCTTGCAGAGCTAGCACTTAATTGACTGAGCCATTCCTGAGCCCCATAAGCTTGTTTCTTAATTGAAGTCGATTGATAACTTTTAAACTCATGTAATGAATGCTAACAGTAACAAAACATCACGTGTGTGTGTGTGTGTGTGTGTGTGTGTGTGTATGTGTGTGTGTGTGTGTGTGTGTGTGTGTGTGTGTGTATGTGAGCTAACACAATTTTTAAGGTACTAGAAAAGCAATAGATTACTTTATTCATTTATCAGCTCGGCTTCCTAAAGGAGTTAGGACTTGCAAAAATGAATCGACTCTGCCTCTTTTGCCCCATCTGGGCTTATAGGATTTAGTAACATGGCGCTTCTGGATTAAGAAGGACAGATTGCCTTTTTATTTTTTCCTAGCTCCATTTTAATTTTTCTCAAAACTCATAAAATATCATGAGAGTGCTTTTTAATTTTTTTCTGAAAAGCAGGAAATCGTAAGATTGATAAATAGGTTAATGTGAGCCTGATGGCTTGGTTAATTAATCACGGAGCTGAGGGACCACTGCAATTCATGTCAATTCAGACGATTTTCAGGAAATGATTTGAATCAATTGCTAATGAAATTGAGAAATTTAGGAGCCACTTTCTGACTTCCCAATGACAGGACTCATATTTAACTCAAGAGATGTGACAGTTAATGACAACATAAAAGTGCTATGAATTATTTTCCAGATCATGGGAAAATTACAGCATCTCCCCAGTGAAATGGTCCTCAGCTCATCAGCCAGAAAATAAACAGCCTTAATCACAGGCTAGGAACGCCATGATGCCGTTTAAAACCCAAGTTCTTTCTGAAATAAACAAAGACAATACTCCTTGGGAATAGTGCAATATTTCATAACGCTGTCCTTAATACAGAGTGATAGATGAACATAGAGCAGTGGAACTACAAGCAAAAGACTACATATGGAAATCACTGTAGCTTGTTATTCTTCTGTCTAATTACTTTATACCGGTAGCTCTCCTGCTTCCTCATCATACAGTTCCTCATGCTTTGGTGACCCCCTCAACCATACCATTATTTTTGTTGTTACTTCATAACTGTAATTTTGCTACCATTGTGATTCATAGTGTAAGTATCTGATATGCAGATGGTCTCAGGTGACTCTGTGAATCTTCACCAACCGGTTGAGAACCACTGCCCTAAGACCTTAAAATAGGTGAGCCTTCATTTTTCTACTTCTTTAATTCTTGAGCTGAGTTTCCCAACCCTTTTTATATATTCTATATCATTCCATTACTTTTCATATCAGGTTAGACTTTTAAGTTAATTTAAAGCTACATCTAGATATAACAAGACAGTTGTTGTGTGCTAATTAAATATCAATGGCAAGTGTGCTGATCAATATTTAATCTAATTAAGGTGTGCACAAGGCACCAGCACTGTGTAATTAACTCAAAACAGCATCAGCAATCCGTGCATCTTTAAATTTTTTATTAATATGTTTGTTAAGAATTTTTAGATCATGCTGTTTTATGGGCTTGCTTGAGAGATATAAAATGAAAATGTTTGTCAAGATGCTACTAGAGCAACTACTAAATGCATCTTTTAATCATCTTAACAGTCTTTAAGGCTCCTGTATGGATCCAACACTCTCCATAAGTATAAAGGATGGCCTTGCCATGAACAAGAGTCCACACAAGCAGCTAGCCTGGTATAGTATCCTGTGCTGCTTTGCAAGGATAACCTGTGAGAGGGCTGATGCATACAGGAGACTCAATTTAGCTTCAGAATATTGTAAGATTATTCTGTGAAAAGTTAGAGAAGATTATGTCAAGCAATAAATATTGTGGGATTGCTCTAACATGGGATTTTAATATGGTAGCATCACAAACTCCTATGAGACTCCAAGTTAGTAGAGGTGAACTTTGTTGAGAGAACCCTTCTCTTCACTGAAATCATTTGTATTTGTTGTGGTTTACAGATGCCCACACTGGTGACAGTAAACTCAGACCCAAGAAAAGGCAGAGGGCATAGACAATAACATGGGTAGGACTGCAAAACCTGCCTTGGTACTGAGTACATTAAGGTGAAGGACAGACTCAAAGTCACATATTTTGTAATATTGTTTCTTGGACGGTTTGCAATCTTACAACACAGACATCCTTGAACTAGACAGATGCCATGAAGCTACCCATCGCAAATACAGAGATATACATTTGGCTCTTCTCTGTGGTTCCCATGGCTATTGGACACTCCAAACAATGGCAAACATTTTGTATATACCAACTTATATAAAGAGTAATTTGGTGGTAAAAGAGTGATTTTACTTCAACTTATTTTGCCTCCTTCAATCTTAGCATTTTATTGTTGAAAGAGTAAAAGAAGATCCTGGGGCAATTTACTGTTTTCCACCTTGCTTAGCATGTATGTCTTGCTTAAGTGCTGGGCTGACATTTCTATGTTTTTATCTCTGTGAATGAAGAGGAGAGGATAACTCATACTCTCATTCTCCTTCATACCTATGAGTGATGGAGAGAGGGTTCAGCCATCATAGATTATATACACCACATATTTTCTCCTCTCTCTTCAGGAGGGCTGCAAATGCTGGAGATGACAGTTACAGAAGATGGAAAAGCCATAAAATCTGTGGGCTAAAGATTTTCCCAATAGCAGCAAACTTTTAAATACTTCTATGTGACTGTGTTGGTAATGAAGCCATTGGGATGGGCAAGGCAAGCTAATGAGGCTGGTTGGGAGAGATCTCCCTCACCTTTGGTTTTCCAAAAATCTGATAATTAAAAATATCTTGAGCCTGCAATGTCTCCTGTGTTATCAGCCCTTTATAGCAAGATGGCTTTTAGACCTAGGCCACTGTTAAGGTCAACTAAGAGGAAGGTTCACACACACCCCCCTTGGTTCCCTAGGTTCTTGTCTAAATTCACTATGGTTGTGGCTTATGGTTGTGGCTGGGCTGGAGAGTCAGGGCGATCAGTCCCAGAGGCAAGGGGAAAAAGTGCTTCCTAAATATTGAAGAGGAAGAAGAAAAACCTGCCTCTGTTTGACTTAAGACAGGTAACATTATCTACTCACAGGAATGACACAATGAAATGACCAATATTTGATTGCATTTTTCATATTTAAAGATGATCTTTCATACTAAAGATCTTTTGAAGTATAGGAGAAATGAATAGTTAACATTAAAAAGGGAAAGAAAATAAAAATCTTGATCTGAAGCAAAATGCACAAGTAGGTATTTAGAGGAGTGTAGCCTCCAGAGTTCAGACCTGGTGCCCCTTGAGGGCATGCTGCAAGAAGCCACATACAGAGTGGTTCTCCAGCCAAGACTGGTTTCCATTGTCTTGCTAAACCACACCTGAACTACTCAGGAATCCAGCTGCCCCATCTGCTGTGCCCCTCCCAGGACGTGCTTCCTGCCAAGACATCCCACAGAGCTTCAGCCATATTCCAGGCACCTGTGCAGAACTGACTGGGAGCGGGCCTTCCCTCTTAAAACCAAGGAAGAATCTTAATTAAAATTAGATGCTTTGAATGGAGTGATTCGTCTTGGCGTCCATTTCTTCTCCCACCCTAGTCTCATTCCAGCCCCAGTCCATCTTCTGAGGAACCCAGTCTGATTATGGGGGGACCACAGATGGTCCGAACCCCAACAGAGGAGTCTCCTAAGAAAGTGACTTTTGGGGGGCTGGTGAGATGGCTCAGCGGGTAAGAGCACCCAACTGCTCTTCCGAAGGTGATAAGTTCAAATCCCAGCAACCACATGGTGGCTCACAACCATCCGTAACGAGATCTGGCTCCCTCTTCTGGAGTGTCTGAGGACAGCTACAGTGTACTTACATATAATAAAATAAAATAAATTTTTTAAAAAAAAGTGACTTTTGGATTTCTTGTAATGAAACCCTGATAACTGACCTGTCATCTCACTCAGCATTTTCCTCCAAAGAAAAACTGAACTTTTATTTTTCTGGAATTTTCTTCAGTCTTGCCTTCCTGTTACCTTATTCCATCCAATCTGACCCCACATTTTGGGGACAAGGTATCACTATAAAATGAGATGCTGTCCTGTAACTATGTGACTTAGAGTGGCCTTGAAATCACAGCTCTCCTGACTTTGCTTCTAGAGTGTTTGTGTTACAGGCATGTATAACCACATGTGGTTCAAATATTAGCTTTCTAGTATTGGCTTCATTAAGGCATATTTTATATATCAAAAATCATCATCAAAACCATTATATGATATTGGTAGAACTATCTATGGATTTCTGGATAGTAGGTAGGTAGATACATGAATGATATAAAAGTAGGGAGAACAAAAGAGAAAGATAAGAAAAAAGGAAGGAAGGAAGGAAGGAAGGAAGGAAGGAAGGAAGGAAGGAAGGAAGGAAGGAAAGAAAGAAGGAAGACCATTATAATAAAAATTATTAAGATCTACCATTATTCCATTATACAACAGAATATTTTAATCCCTTCCCACAAAGGCCTCTTTTACTCCTTTGCTACCAGTTCAGTCCATACCTAAGCCAAAACAACCACAAAATTAGTAGCTATTGATGTAGTTTCTAGCATTTTATTTCAATGGAATTGCAGAATCAATAGTTTCTATATCAGGCTCCTTTAGCTTCACAGAATGCATTTGGCATTTATCATGTCACTGATTCAATACCTTTCACACAGCTGAGTAGAGCTTCTGAAGTTGATGGCCCACAATATGTTTCTCTCCTAACCATCCTCATGCCCCTGCTCTGCTTCCTGCTGTAGTGATGATGATTAAGTAGATATGAGTATTTGTGTGCAAGTCTTTTGATAGGCATGTTTTCATATTCTGTAATTACTGCTCAATATTGGGAAGGCTGGGTTGAGTGTTAACAGTATGCTTCATTGTGTTAAAAACCACTGAGTGCTTTTCAAAGCAGTTATGTGTGTCTGTGATGATGCCACTTCCCAACCTTGCCAGCCCAAACCACTCTTCTTTCTATTCCGGCTGCTCTTCTGGGCATGTGGTAGTGTTTAATTCTGGGTTTAATATTCCACTTGTATTTTGGAGACAGACTCACTATCTTTTCATGAGCTCATTTGGTTATTTACCATCTTTGATGAAGAATCTATTCAAGTAATTTGCTTTTCAATGAATTCATTCTAAAATTAAATATATACACACAATGTATAAACACCAGCTTTGTAAATTTCTAATCAGCATGGGACTTCTTTAGTTGAGAAATTCTTTCTTTATTAATTCAGATGAAATCAATTTTAACTTTTTTGTTAGATATTTTTTTGATTTGTATGTGTGCCATATCAAGAAATCCTTGCTTTATCAAGGTTACAAAAAGTCTCTTTATTATTTTTTCCTCAAAATTACATGGCTTTATTTCTTAATTTCATCCCTATGATTCATGTTGACATAAATATTATATATAGAGTGACATATGGTCGACCTTTATTTTCTTCCATAGAAGCTCTATGGTTTTAGAAACCTTTGTTGAAAAACAATTTTCTTCTTCCTTCAAATTACTTAGTCATATTTGTTGAAAATTGGTTTGCCAAAGAAGTGTGTGGATATTTTCGGATTACCTTACTTCAAAGGACAGCTCTATTATACCATTTAATTCAGCAGAATTGTATACTACAATGGTCAACATTTTCAGAACAGTCTTTTTACCTATTTATTTCATTCTATAAGATTCATCACCAATTAGAAATAAACTACTGTGATTTTGACTGAGATAGAGCCAACATTCATAACATCATTCATTTTTCAGAAGCGTGAATACTGTAATTTTTTATATCATAGAACTCATCAGTAAGGCTAGGTTGTCTGGCTAGTGGGTCCCAGAGATCTGCCTGTCTTTCTCTCTAGCACTGGGATTATAAGGACCAACAACTATGTCCAGGCCATTTCCTATGAGTTTTAGGGATTAAAATTTGAACCTGGGGCTTCTAAGGCAAGTACTTTCCTGACTGAGACATCCCCTAGTCTGAGATCCCTCAGTGCTAAGTAACAATAGAGAAGGCAGACATTCCTGGTTAATTCTGGTCCTAAACAGAAGGCATTTGTCTTTCTGCTTGAAGAATGATAACAGGAGTAGGTTTCTCATCAAGCTGGGGGAGAAGATCTCTTCTCAGCCAAGAGTAAGGAAGAGACAAAAATAATTGAAAAACATACTATATTCATGGACCTCAAATATTGCCATTTAACTGTGGTTATCTTCAAATTAAACAATGTATATATACAATGCAACTATAATTAAACTTCTAGAAAATACTGTGGTAGAAATTTCCAAAGGGGGTTTTCTAAAATTCCAATGGAAACATGGAATTTCTAGAATCACAAAATAACACTGGAAAAAAGAATAAAGTTGAATTTAACTTTTTGTATTGGAAGACTTTATAAAGCTATGGAAAATTTTAAGGTTTGGTATTGGATGGCTTTCATAAAAATTAAGAGTGTCTGCATTTGACTATTCTGTTCTTTTAAGAGACACAATCCACACAGACAATGTTCATAAGTCATATCTAGCTGGGCGTGGTGGAGCATGCCTTTAATCCCAGCACTTGGGAGGCAGAGGCAGGCGGATTTCTGAGTTCGAGGCCAGCCTGGTCTACAGAGTGAGTTACAGGACAGCCAGGGCTACACAGAGAAACCCTGTCTCGAAAAACCAAAACCAAAAAAAAAAAAAAAAAAAAAAAAAAAAAAAAAAAAAAAAAAAGAGAGAGAGAGAGAGAGAAAAGAGAAAAAAGTCATATCTAACACTCTACTTGGGTTCAGAATATATAAAGAAAGCTCAGAGAAAGGAATAGAGGGAATAAGAGAAAATTGATATTCAAAAAAAATGACCAATAATTTCTAAGAATTAAAGAAAGACACATATTCCTAAGTTGCAAAGGATGACAGTGCAGGAAGAAAATGTACACATAGCTCCAGTGCTTTGCTGACACAGTCACACATTAATTAACACTGAGGAGAAAATNCCTCCCATCCCCTGTCCCTCTCCCCTTCCCCCTCCCTCTCCCTCTCCCCTTCCCCCTCCCTCCACCCAGCCTCTCTCAATAAAAGTGGGATAATTTCAAGGGAACTTTCTATCCCATTTCTCAGCCTTGACCAGGGAGATCACCCTCATTTGCCCACATGACAACTGCTTTTATCTTCCCTTCTAGTCTCACATGTCATTAGTATTTCTGGGATCATCTTCCCAATGCACACCCTGTTCTGCCATCTTTGCCTCACAGCCTATTGCAAAGATTGAACTTCTGCCCAATTTGTCACCGATACAACTATACTTAATGTCACAATGGAATCATATCTTGCAAGTACGGAAGAAAATATTTTGACCCTACAATTCTATACCCACATACAATACTAAAAGTTGAACTTGGATTTCAAAGTCTATTAATTATAAACTGTGTCAAAAGCTGACTCCTTCACAGAGGATTACTTGTACAATGAGAATAAAAAGGAACTCAGAAGGAAGCAGGCATATGTGTGAAGAAGCAGTTAGCAAAGAAGTGAAGGCCACTTGTGGTTGGATCTAAATAATGTTTTATTAGGAAGAATTTAATAATAATGTGAATTAAAATCTCAGGAGTTTGCCACACATGCTTTGGTGGAGATTAGGAACAAAGCTGAGAAAATTCAAGTGCTCTGGAAGAAGCTGAGTTCCTAATTAACTAGTTCCAGGCTGAAAAGAAATCAAAGCTACAATGAATGGCAGAATGAATTCAAAGGAATTGCACTGTTAATGTCAGTTGCCATAACAGCTTTAAGAAAAGCTATATACTGATTTCTGGACACAGCTTCTCTCCTTTATTTTGTAATGACTTTTTCACCAAAGCACCCATACCACAACACACACACACACACACACACACACACACACACACACACAGAGGCATTCCCATGGAAATAAACATTAAGACAGTGAATAATCTCCACAATGTGACATTGTAATAGTATGGTTTTAGGTGAAGATGCATTTCTCCATTTACTAGATACAGCTTCTAGTCAGAGATTCTCACATGGAACAAGTTTAAACTGCAGGTTATAGTTCAATGAACCAAAACATTTCATCTGCAATATTTGCCAAGTAAGAAGGACACAGGGGAGATACTTCTTCAACAGCCTGTTGCATGTGTGCAGTTTTCCCACACTTTGACAGGCCTTTAGATTCAGCCCTTATTTCCTTAAATATATATTTCTTTGTTTTTTCTGAATTTTTAATATTTCCCCTTCAAGATTCAACATGCATGTAAAAATGTTCACCAAGTACAGAATGACGGGTGTTCCTTCCCAAAAGCCACTTCCTCTCCACAACAACTCTGCTCTGAAATGTCCTCTTCATCCTTTAATGAAATCAAGTTGAGTTGCCCTGTACATTTATTGACTTCAAGTGCTTGTGTGCCACATGAACTTGTTTCACTGTTCAATTCATCCATCTTTCTATTTGTCCTATGTGGAGGTCTCTGGGGTTAATGCAGAGCACATCCACTTTTGCACGATGTGACATCACAGCTTAGCAAAACTTAGGGGGTTTAGAGGGGAATGTATAGGAACAAGAAGAACAGTTTAAGTTCAGTAACCTAAACAATTCTCCAAAGAAAATTCTGGGAAGAAAATAATTAAATCTAAAACTACCAAGAAAAAAAAAAAAGATATCACCAAACTCCAAGTAGAAATCTACAAAAATTAAAGTAGGAAAACAACACACTAAAATTTTTCTTTGAGAAGATAATAAAAGCAGTAAGCCTATAAAGAGGCTGAGATAATAATAATAATGATAATAATAATAATAATAATCAGGCAAGATAATAAAAATGGTAAGCCCATAAACAGACCAAGCCATTTAAAAGGAATAATAATACAGATTACTAATGCCAAGAATAATACAGATTACTTACTGCTGGCTACTTTTCTGAAGGATAGTAAGAATGTCTTACCAGAACCTAGGGCAAGACATCTGATGGTTTAGATGCAACAGACCAATGCCTTGAACAGTACAGACATATCAGCACAGAACCAGTAAGGAAGTTGAGTTCCTGGTTGAAAAGTACAACTACGACTTTCACACAGCAGAACTGGTAAATTCCACCCATTATTTCAGAAAGAAAAGATACCGACTATCTATAATCTCTTTACGGCAAGGCAAGAAAAGGCACCACTTCTCAGATTGTTTTATAGGGTCTGCATAAAGTATAATGCAAAACCCAAGAAAGGTGTCCAAGGAAAGAAAGCTATTCATTACTTCATCTTATAAAGACAGGGAAAAAAGTTCTTACCAAAATACTTTTCAGTAGACTTCAGAAATAAAAAAGGGAGACACATCACTACTAAGTTAAGGCTGGTTCAATATCATTGACTAATCAATTCAATTCACTCCCCTTGCAAATGGTGTAAGAAGTGGCAGTAAGCTCATATCAACGGTGTAGACACGGGCACAGGGAAGAAACCACCAAAATGGTTGCTCGATTAGGGAAAGGTTTTTATTGTGACATGGCCAGGACTATCTGCTGGGGAAGAGAAGATACTGAGGATATCAAGAGAGGAAACTCTGTGAGCTGCAACAGACCTGGGAGTACAGGGTAGAGAAGGAGATAGGAAAAGGTAGTGGTGGTTTATGCCTTTAATCCCAGCACTGGGGAGGCAAAGGCAGGCAGCTCTCAGAGTTCAAGGCCAGCCTGGTCTACAGAGTGTTTCAGGACAGCCAGGGCTACACAGAGAAGTCTTGTTTTGGAAACAAAAAAGAAGGGCTAGTGTGCCAGCTTGGGAAATTTCAAGTATGTAATGGGTTCTTCTGAATAGGGACTATAGGAACCTGGAGGCCAGCATGAGCTTTGATATATAACCATAGGTATATAACAATGAAGAGCCAACTATCTTTTCTGCCAGAGGAAAAGGAAATGGTTCCTTTTGGCTGGCAGGAACTTGTTTTACAAAGTTTCCAAGGAATACTGGCTTTTATCTAAAAGGCCAGAAATCCTTCTATAGTCCCTCTTGAGGTGGGTTAATACTGCCATTTCTGGATTTAGCCACTTTCTGAGACCTAAATAATATATACAGAAAGTGCATAATTAAGCATTCACTTATGGTTTGAAGAGAGATTTCTTTGTTGTAGAGAAAGATTCAGAAATGAAGCCCAATAGTTAATATGATCAGACAACTGAATATTCTTTCTCAGGTCTGGGACCAAAGCCAGAATATCTGCTAAGACTGCAGCTATTCAACACTATACTGTGATTCTAGACAGTGAAACAAAACAAGAGAAAATCGCAAAACAGATCAAAAAATAAAAAGGAACTTATTCACAGGTGATGTGCCATCAATGTAGAAAGCCCTGGTGTTTATAATATCAGCACACATCCACCAAAAAGCAAACCTCTTGGCACCAAGAAATGAGCACATTCACATGACATTATATACAGTCAATATATTAAAACTGATTACATTTCTTTACCTCAGCAATAGAACAATTGTAATTTTTTTGTTTTGGCTGCTGTTGTTGTTTATGGCATTTTAAAATTGTTTCTCTGTAGGCCGGGCATGGTGGCACATGCCTTTAATCCCAGCACTCAGGAGGCAGAGGCAGGCAAATTTCTGAGTTTGAGGCCAGCCTGGTCTCCAAAGTGAGTTTCAGGAACAGCCAGGGCTACACAGAGAAACCCTGTCTCGAAAAAACAAACAAACAAACAAAAAATTGTTTCTCTGTGTTCTATAGCTTGCTCTGTAGATGAAGCTGGTGTCCACCTCAGAGATCTGTCTAACTCTGCCTTCTGCCTCCCAAGTGAGAACTCACTGTTAATAGAATTAAACAAGATGCACACTGTCTTGGCATACGGTACTTACACAGTACGTTGTGAATTAAAGACCAGTATCAAGAATATGCAAAGAACTCTGAAAACTCAGCGATGAGAGGACAACCCAATGTACAAGCATCTCCAGTGAGAATATGCAGGTAGCAAATCGGAATGCAAATGAAATGAAACATCCTTTATCATTTGGAAAAGGTGTGTGGAGGTGCACATAGAAACCCCAACAGTGAGAAGGGGGATTGCTATGAGTTACAAGCTTGCCGACACCATGCAGTCATTTCAATGTTAGCCTGGGATACATACCAAGGCTCTGTCTTAAAAGCACAAAGCAAATACAAAACAGTGAGCCAACTGGTCAGATCTATTGGTGTATCTCCAGTAAACAGGAAAACAAACAAATAAGCCTGACAGCGTAGACAGCTAAGTGAGCGCTGAAGCCTCTGGAACTCCTCATTCATGGCTGGTGGAAATGGAAAATAGCCCAGCCAGTTTGCAGGACAGTCTGGTGACTGGAGTTTCTAGCTTTCATCTTTTAGACTAAACATTTGCAAATTGTGATTAAAAAAATACTTGGTAGTAAAAATTATCATCCTATCCATTTTTAAGAACACGGTTCAGTGAAATTCACTACATTCATGTTTTTGTATCCATCCCAAAGTTTGGGAGTTGTCTCCCAAACTTTTCAATTTCAAGTTGAAATCTTATATCCATTATACAATTCAAGCATTTCCAAAAGAACAAGCTCAACAACAAAAATGAGTAAATTTTCAATATAAATAACCATGTGGATAAATTTTGGACCATTTGCTGAAAAAAGAATGAGACTAAAAATATCGCCTCCTGCATGGTTCTCACATATGCACCATTCTGGAAAAGGTTTAAAAAACAGGAGAGATAGAAAGTAGATCAAAACTTTGTTAATAAAACAGAGAGAGAGAGAGAGAGAGAGAGAGAGAGAGAGAGAGAGAGAAACCTGTTAGTCAAGAGCCCTCCCCAAAAAACCATGATGATCAAATGTAATAACATTCCATTCGACAAGGATTCATAGCAACCTGCAATGATGAAAGAAGGGTCAGAATATATGAAACAGCAGATTTCTTAGGACAGTGAATCTGTCCATGTGGTAACATAACAATGGATACATAACTTTGTGAACTTCTGAAAACTCATTGAATTTTACAGGACAAAGAATGAGCCTTAATGTATGCTTGATATATGCCAATTTAAACAATTATTAGAAAGCTAGAGGACACTGGGTTGAATGCAGACTGTCAAACAGATGATGCTGTTCTATGAATGATGGACATAACCTCACTGGCTTTAGTAACTTTGAAAACGAACAGAATGATATTTTGATTTCTTTAATTCCAGATGTTCATGATGTAGTGTCAAACATTTCAACTATTGTATATGTTCCCATGTATAATGTTGAGTTGATACGTACACATTTCTTCAGTTTATTATTGATGGATCTCCTGTTTAGACGGAAATTCAAAAATGAAAATTTTACCACACACACACACACACACACACACACACACACA
>CACVCL010020803.1:0-75307 GCA_902729485.2 Mus minutoides
CCCTCTCCCTCCCCCTCCATCCTCCCCCCCTCTTCCTCTCTCTCTGCTCTTTCTTTCTCTTCTCCCTCCCCTCTCTCCCTTCCCATAAAGACTCCCCTGGCCTCAGTCCTTGGGGCCAGTGAACTCGCCTGAGAGCAGCTTTCCAATAAACCTGCATTTAATATCATCGAATCTCATTTGAACTGGCTCATTTCACCAGTGAAGAAATAACTATCACTTTCCTCTTGTATTTTTTCCCTCTAGTAGTTTTCATTTTTGAGACTGGTACTCACTACGTTGCCCAGGTTGGTCTTAAATTTTTTATTCTCCTGCCTCAGCCTCCTAAGTTATCTGGGACTACTGTCCTGTACTATTGAAAAGATAAGCTTCTCAATGTTCTTTGGTTATGTCACACTTATATCAGGAGTAGTAAGCACTCGGAGCGGGCTCATGAGAAGACAGACCTAAGTCTGTGTAAGCTAACCCATGGTGCTTACGCAGTAGAACTAACAGGAAGCAACCCAGATTTCATCCCGTGACCTGGGAAAAATGACAGCCCTTAGTATGTGTGGTAGTTTGAATAGGAATGGTCCATATCAGGCTCATAGGTTCAAATACTCAGCCACCAGGGAGTGGCACAATTTGTAAGGATTAGGAAATATAGCCCTGCTGAAGTAGGGGCAACTTTGTCTGAGGAAGTTTGTCACTAGAAGTAAGCTTTAGAGCCAGGCTATCATGGTAGGGAAGGTGTGGTAGCTGGAAGGTCAGAGAGGTAGTCTTCTGTCTATAGCCATGATATATGTATGATATATGCATATGTGTGTGTGTATATATATATATATATATATATATATATATATATATATATATATATTCTCTGGAAACACTCTCTGGTGGGTGCAGCGGTGTGCTTCCTAGGTGACCCAAGTTTAGCTAACTTGACAATGAGGATTACTCAGCACAGCCAGGGTTATAGTTCAGTGGTAAAGTTTCAAAAGCTTGAGCCAGGTCCAGAGTCTTTCTCTTCCTGCTGCCTGCAGATCTGAATGTAGAAAGCCCTCAACTCTCCCTCCAACACCAAGTCTCTCTGAATGCCACCACGCTCCCAGCCATGATGAAAATGAACTACATCTCTGAACTGTAAGCTAGCCCCAATTAACTTCTTTCCTTTATAAGAACTGCTGTGGTCTGTGGTCGTGATGTCTCTTCACAGCACTAAAACACTGCCTAAAGCAGTACAATTGTCTCCTATGGTTTGTACAACAACCTATCAGGTCCAGAGCAATGAGTTTCCTCACCAAAATGCCTATCCCATAATAGACTCTTGGTAATCCTTACATAATGAATAAATATATTTATAAATGGACAACTCAAACAGGAAGTAAGGAATGAACCCATTGTCCTAGCCATTTGACAGAAACAAGGCCTGGGTTTACCTAAAGTCCCACAGCTACTAATTATAAAGCTGTGTTGAAAGCCCAGTTTTTCTTCCTCTAAGCCTAAAACTGTTTCCTCGGTTCCAGTGGCACTCGTGACAATATTTACTTGCCTTTCCTGAATGGGGGCATTTTATCTTCATTTTTTTCTGTGTGATTTGTTCCAACTTAGAAAGCGTCCAGATTCACTCAGCTTGGGAAGAAACCTGGTAAACAAGTTTTCACGTAAATGCAGATAAAATGTGATATTTTAAATATTCCCAAAGTATGATAAAATGGAAAGCCCCTGGATTTATGTAGTATGTATGTTTAATACAAAATAAAAATATCCCCGCAGAAAGTACTGAGCAAATAAATCCTCCTTCCTTCTCTTTTTTTTTTCTCTCCCTTGACTCTGCAGCCTTAGAAAATTAAACATAGCCAGATAAATGTCTTTCCCGGAGACATTATGGTAATACCATAAAGTAGCATATTTGGTCATTTAACTAAGTTATAGAGAGTTTCTTAAACTAGCGAGCCTCTAAGAGTTCCATGCACCTTGCCTTGCTTTTGCGGATAGATAAGTGTTCACTGTGGCTAGTATACTGTGAGACCCAAGTGAATGTCCACAGAATTAGAAAACTGCATTTTAAAATGGCACTATGGTGCCCAATACAATATATGCAGAATTGAAATGATCCTGAAATGTGGGGAAGAAAATGAGTTCCATATTGAGTGTGAAGAGCTTTAAATAGCAAGAGGATGCTGGGAATGGATCTAGCAATGCCAATATTAAAGCAGATTCAGACAGCACTGCCATTTTCAAGGAGTTGTAGGAAAACCCTGGCTGTAGAAATCCATTGAGAGGTGCTGTACTTCCCCGCACGGACTCGGAAGCTACGGACAGGAACAAATGGACTCAGAAGCCCAGAGAGAGAGAGAAAACATTTCAATTAGTTGTAAACTACACAGCGAGCCAAGTATCTAGAAATGGTCTATCTGAGTACAAACAGCCCTGGACTAAAAGACAAGTTCTACAGAATGGCTCAAAGTAAGAACTTTGCTGCCTGATCATATGTGCTGGCTATTTGTATCCTTAAAATTATTATTGAAATCTTTTCCTCAATTACACTTAAATGTTAGGATAGGTAGGTAGATAGATAGATAGATAGATAGATAGATAGATAGATAGATAGATAGATAGATAGAGACATATATATATATATATATATATTCAGAGAATCAATTGATTATTTTTATTCATATATCAATAATCAATGTTCCACCAAATATTCAAGCTGCATTCTGCAGGCTAAATTATCCTTGGATAACTATGGATATTACTGATCCATATATATGTAAATGACAGAATCATATAGTAATGCCGAAAGATTGGATATCCCTGAATCTAAATACTCTTTTCAACTGCTCTTGGGAGTATTTGACAGTTCCAAACATTTTCTTATTTGGCACAGAGAAATCCTCTGCCGTCTTCAGCTGAGGTATCTTCTTTTTATCTAGCTCTTGGCACATGCTTGCCTTGGTTAGAGCACCTTGCTTCCATCTTCTCTCCTTCAGCATCTTCAGATAAGTCTTGAACTAATAATGCCTTATCCTCTGGAAGGGCTTGTCAACCTTGACCCTCTACCTCTACAATCCCCACTAATAAAATTCTATCTAAGTGTCGCTACTGATGTTTCCACAGCAGCTATTTGTTAGTATTGGTGTGCTGGACTGAACTTTTCATGAAATGGAATGAATGTTTGCACTAACCCCTGAATAGACTGTAGGTTCTGTGAGGCTAGATGATTTGCCTTTCTCATTCTATCATCAGTCTTTATCTGTATCTATCATCTATTCCAGTCTCTTATAGAATACAGACGGTAGTGGCTAATTTTAACTGTCAGCTACACACAGATTAAAGAAATGCTGATTAACAAGAGACACATATAGGTGTGTCTGTGTGAGAATTTCCAATGAGGTCTCTGAAAAGAGAAGACCCACCACACATACAGGTAGCACCAGCCTATGAATCAGAAACCTATGCTGAATCAAAAGGGAACACGAGAAAGACAACCGAGTGCCCACATCTTCACTCTCTGTTGGTCTTACTGGAATGTGAGCAAGTTCCTGGGGCCACAGCTATGGACCACTCCTACAGCCATACCTTCCCTATTGTGAAGGACCCTTCTGAAGCATGAGCCAGAGAAAATCTTTCTCCCCTTAAGTTGATTCTTGCCGTGTGTTTGGTTAACAGCAATGAGAAAAGTATCTACTTGTACCTAAGTTACCTCAAAACTACTTGTGCAGTGGAGACAAGAGTCAGTGAATATGTTAAGCACAAATTTCTCAATATGGCTTATAGAGCACAATATGGAATTTCAGCCTGTTAACTCCTCTGGTTCTTTTCTTGGCACTGTGTATACAACCATCTACTTACTGGCTATTATGAATCAATTTCTGGTCTGAAATTATCATCCCCTCCCCTTGCCTGTAAAAACTGGTGCATACCAATAATTTTTCTGTCTGCACTAGCTTTCCCAATTGTATTTTCCAGAAAAATACATGCTTATCACACAAGCTCTATTTAATAGGTTTTCATGTTTTCAACTCCCTCTTTTTACCTGGACTAAATTAGGTACTCTTCCAAAATATGCTTGCTCCTAGGACCCTTTCATGCCCAACCAGATGTCTCTCCTTCTAGAATCTGGTTCTAGTTAATACATTCTTACAGATGATAAGCTCGGAGAAGCATGGACCACATCTGCTAACTTTGTTGTTATATTTTCCAGAGAGTAGACGTATGATGAGCATTTGAATGAAATAAGCATTTAAATATATTGAAAAACACAAACAACAATGTGTACAGTACTGGCCAGGTACTGTATCCCTGACCTGTCCCTTTACAGAGCTAGTGAACCTTTTAGAAAATTGTCAGTGTTCTGACTCTGCCTAGACCATCCTTTGGCTTTCTACCATTTTGCTAAACCATCCAAGTAACTGATCTGAATCTTATGCTATCAAAAAACTAGAAGACCTGTTTTCTTTCCTCAGAGATTTTAATTTCAAGTTCCGGTGTTAAAAAAAAAATCACTCAAAGTTCACACTTGAGTTTGTAGCCTTCAATACCATATCTGTATAGCCTGGCTCATTCTCTCTTTGCTAACTAGTATCCAGATCCACCCAAGTGCTAAATATTGGCCTTGTCCTCATGCCTTTCTTCTTTTTGCCTACAAATAGAGTATGCACATTAACATCACTGCATCCCTTTCTTCTGAGTCCACCTGGTCTGCATCTTTTACGAATGAATGTGTTCAAAACTCAATTGGCTCTTCAGATCCTATATTACCAGGAAGAAGGGAGCATCACGACATTGAAGACTATCCTTGCTATCACATGTTGTTGAGTTTCACACCTTGACTATAGACACTGAATGACTCCATGCCCATTATGGATGGGTACAGTGCACCTTCTGGAAATAAGCCACGAGGAAAGTGTAATCATGCAATCAGGCACCCTTCTGGAGTAGCTATCCAGCTGCACACCGACAATACGCCAGCTGTCTCATCTCTGACTCTGAGAACTCATATATCCCTATGAGTCAGTTGACATCACTACTGGTTCTCATTAATCCAGTCATTTGCCAGAAAGTTTTCAGATAAATTCACTCCCTTTCCTCGCTTTTTAGAATCACAGTTAACCCACATTCCCTAGACTCAATGGGCAACCTAGCTTCTGAATTCTGATAACACCAAATTTGATTGTCCCAAACCTAGGGATGGTAGAGATGTCCTGTTCACATAGCTGCCTCTGATACCACACCATTTCCTATGGGACTTTCAAACACTTCTGTCAGCTGTAGAAACAATTTTCATTGTTGAAATGTCTCTGGTGAACATCTAGACATTGATTCTTTTTCTTAAGTGGTTTCCTAAATGATATGCTCTGAAATCTGTAAAATAATCAATCACTAAATGTTTCATAAGAAATAATATTTTAATAACAAGATTTAAATTCTTGGACAAAAATAACTATAAACTATAATTTACTGCTATTATTGACTCTTCCTTCTGGAACCCCCAGTGTTCATTTGGCATTCCATCTTTATATTTTATTTTCTCCACATCAAATTATTAAAGGAAAGTAATATTAGTTCATGTGTTAATTTAGAAAAGGTCTCACTAAAATTGAAACCTTAAAATGGTAGTCATCAGATTAAGAGGGGGGAAGAAAAAAGTGCTTGCTGACAGGAGCCAGATATAGCTGTCTCCTGAGAGTCTCCGCCAGTGCCTGACAAATACAGAGGTGAATGCTCACAGCCTATCATTGGACTGAACACAGGGTCCCCAATGAAGGAGCTAGAGAAAGTACCCAAGGAGTTGAAAAGGTTTGAAGTCGCATAAGAGGAACAATATGAACCAACCAGTGCCCCCAGAGCTCCCAGGGACTAAACCACCAACCAAAGAGTACACATAGTGGAATTCACAGCTCCAGCTGCATATGTAGCAGAGGATGGCCTAGTCGGACATCAATGGAAGGAGAGGCCCTTGGTCCTGTGAAGGCTCTATGCCCCAGTATAGGAGAATGCCAGGGCCAGGAAGCAGGAGTGAGTAGGTTGGTGAGCAGGGGGATGGGGGAGGGGATAGGGGGCTTTTGGAGGGGAAACCAGAAAGGGTATAACATTTGAAATTTAAATAAAGAAAATATCTAATAAAAAACAAATTTTTAAAAAAGAGGAAGGGAGAATTTAAGGGTAAATTGGAAAACCCTTACTTAAAAATCCAATGTGAGCCGGGCATGGTGGCTCACGCCTTTAATCCCAGCACTCTGGAGGCAGAGGCAGGCGGATTTCTGAGTTCGAGGCCAGCCTGGTCTACAGAGTGAGTTCCAGGACAGCCAGGGCTACACAGAGAAACCCTGTCTCGGAAAAAAAAAATCCAATATGCTTTATATCAGAAGAATTGGGAGAGCTTGGCAAGTAGAAAGTGTTTAGAGCTCAACCAGATGACCCGAAGCATTGCCTAAAGTT
Source organism: Mus minutoides (assembly GCA_902729485.2). NCBI lineage: Eukaryota > Metazoa > Chordata > Mammalia > Rodentia > Muridae > Mus > Mus minutoides. The sequence goes on from CACVCL010020803.1 coordinate 6,424, forward strand.
CTGAAATTCAACCAAGGACCGAAAGAAGAAAAACCATTTTATTTAAAAAACATAAAACAGCAACAACAAAAAATTCCACCTTGGAGGAATTTTAGAATCAGCCCAGGTGTGGTTTTCCTCATGCTTTAAATCTAATCACATGTAAGTTTTTAAAGCTCTCCTCTAAGCAAACTGGTCTCCCGAAGCAATTTAACAGTCTTTAGAGCACCATTCTTTGAAAGGAAGCTACACTTCTTTTTCCTTTTCTTTTCTTTTTTTAGGTTAAAACTATAAACAACTATGGCGATGGATCAGTTAGTAAAATACTCGCCTTGCATAAAATCCCAAGTTCTCTCCCCAGATACCAGGTGTGTTGTTGCAAGCTGGGAATGCCAGGGTTGGAAACTTGAAGACAGACACATCTCTGGGTTCACTGAGCAGCCTAGCCAGCTTAGCCTGCTTGTGAGTTTCATGCTGGTGAGAGATGTTATCTCTTTAAAAAAGATGTACAGTGCCTGAAAAACAAAACCTGACTTGTCCTTTGATTTCCCCTCATTCCTGCACACCTATCTATGCATACATGTACACAGAGAGACACAGACACACACACTCACACACACAAACACACAGACACACACACACACACACACACACACACACACACACACACACACGAAGAAAACTGCTGTTAAGCCAGTAGCCCTATAGCTCACAGCCTCTACTAAACTATAGGATGCCAAGATTAGCAAAACTGTCTTGGTTGGAATTATCATTACTGAAGCAAATCCCTCTCTTTTATAACATATACAAATAGCTCAAAATTATCAGCAATGAAGGCATCTCAGATGCTCATATAAGTTGGGCATTATCAAGACTCCTCAAGTATCTCAACCAAACCAAGCAGAGCTCTGAGAGCACTGGAGGCTTTCTTACCCTCAAGGGCCTTTACTCTCACCTCTCCTTGAACCACTGCCAATGAGTTTCTTGGGCTGACTGTAGAATGGTGGCCCTTCTTAACCTCTAACAACAGAAGCCATCCCAAACTTTAGAGTTACAGAAGTCAAACCGCCTTGAGGACCAAGAGAAAGAAAGCTCCACCTCCCCACCTCCTGCTGGACACCTAAGATAGAGGGTATCATTCTAAAAGAAGCACCGGTTACATCCTATCTACTGGAGGAGCAAACTCATCCCGGGCTGAGTCCACTAATTTCATTTATCTACCAAAAACACTTGGAACATGTTTCTCTTCATTTCAGCATTTGTATTCAAAGTTTAGGTAAGAATTTCTCAGCCATTTATTCTCTGTATCAAATAATGAGAATTTCTATAGCATATAAAAATCCCATTCATGGGATCCTAGAGAAAAAACAACCCCCCAGCTTATTTTCCATGTCTCCAATGACTTGGGCCCACCAGGTCCCAGAGTTGCCCATTTTAATGCTTCTCAGGGCTTATATGAAAAAGCAAGCTTATAAACTAAATTCTCCCTCTTTTAATAGAGATAATTTGTAAACACATCTACATTTATTTATTTATTTATTTATTTATTTATTTATTTAGTCACATTTGGTTTTTGAGGCAGGGTATCCTGTACCCTCTCTGATCTTGAACTTGGTATATAGCAGATGATAACCTTGAACTTCTATTCTTCTACCTTCCACGTGCTGAGATTAACACTGTACATTACTGTACTCATTTGTGCTGTTAGGAATCAAACTCACGACAGAGTTCATGCTACTAGTACTCTGTCAACTAAGCTGCATAACCAGGACAAAAGTGTCTGCCTGTGGAAGAAGTTGTCGCTCTCAGCTACTACTCCAGCATCACACCAGATTGACATCCTCTATGATAAGATCCGAAGCCTCTGAAACTGTAAAGCCTCAGCTAAATGCTTCTTTTATAGAGTTGCCATGGTCATGCTATGTCCTCACGGCAATAAAACAGTGACTAAGACTCTACTAAACAAACCTCTCCCAAGCTCTGCTTGACAGACATGCCATGACACGGCTTCCTAATTAAGGAGAACAAAGCTGTGGGAAGCTGTTGCCTGCTGGAGTTCGGGAGGCTGAGCTAACAGTGGCCTCACTATGGTTTCCCGAGGAAGACATACAGCTCTTGATTTCCAAAGAAATTTATATTCTTGGAAAACCCAAACATTTACTATTAAATAGCATGTCATCTTTTAAAGTGTTATACCTTCAGGGTGTTTACATACACCTTCTCGCCAAACATCTGCAACAGCTGCTTTTAGGCAGCAGGACAAAGAATTATCTCTTCCTTTGAGAAATTCTAGATGATTTAGAAAAAAAAAACCAACAACAGACAAGTTTCTGGGTACAAAGATATGTAAAGAAAGAGATGTGAGATTATGAATGAGGCCATGTGGGTCCTTCTTTTTGCTTATATACTAGCATTTGTATACACAAGCACACACACACACACTTAGGAAAAGCTGATTTTTAATTTCTTGGAAGAAGGCAGAGTAAACTCTAAAGATGGTAGTAGGTGGGAAACGTTGGGATGGCGGGAAACAAGGAAGGCCAGGCAGCTGGGGGTAAGGGTTGTACAACAGCCTCAGGTGGTTCCTTCAAAAGCTGATGGCAGCCAGAGTTTCTCTGTGTAGTCCTGGCTGTCCTGGAACTCACTTTGTAGACCAGGTGGGTCTCAAACTCAGAAATCTGCCTGCCTCTGCCTCCCAAGTGCTGGGATTAAAGGCGTGTGCCACCACGTCCAGCTAAAATTTTTCTTTTCTTTTCTTTCTTTTTTTTTTTAGGACTATTCTCAAGACCTAAATTTTGTAGTCAGCCTTGGTGTCTATGTATAAATAAAATAAATCTGGCATATATACAAAATGGATTCTCATTCAGCCAGGAAAAAATGGACAAATGTTATTTGCAACAAAAATAGATAGACCTGGGGGACATTGTTAAGTGAAACAAGCCACACAGAGAATGGTAAGAACAATATACTCTCTCTTATGGTGGAAACCAAAAACACATCGAAAATTAAAAAATGAATATGTCAACCTAAATGTAAAATAGAGATTACTAGGGGCTGGACAAGGTGAAGGGAGGCAGGGCAAGAGGAGGGAGAGTGGATGAAGGATAACTTGATATGATCTATACTTGCTGTAGACACGCTTAGAAATGCCCCACACCCCAGTAATGTGTAAAACCACTACATTCACTGAAATTAAAAGTATATGAAAAAAATGCCAGGACAGTAAGTGATCTCAAAATAATTTAATAATTGTTATATATTTCTCGGTCTCCCAACTCAAGTAGCTTCCAGAAATGCAGCAGTCACCTAAAACCTGCCCTCAAGTAACATGCTTCGTCCAGGAAAACATTTTGCCCTACAATTCCACCATCTCCCCCAGACCTTGCTATCATCTGCAGATGAAGTATTCAGTACTTGGGTGACATTTCCCATTTAAACCATTACAGTAACCAACTGTTCCTGTTTGCTCTGGGATAAGGGATTGCTCAGTGATGTGTTGAAATTCGAACTGTCTTGGACAAAACAGAACATCTGGCCAGTGTTAGTACCACTTCTATTTAATAGCTAACTTGGACCCCTTCTCTATGTATCGAGCGCATCTCCCACTCAATAATACTGCAGAAGACGACCAGGGAACCCATTGGTTATAGTCAGAAATAACCCAACTTATCAAATAAGGAGAAATGGAGGAGAGGTGCCAGGGGACCCCTCGGAAGGAACATTTATTACTGGTGTACTCCCACACACAGAGGAGAGTGCTGTCATGGGGACTGATTGATGTAGTGACATTCCCTTAGCTTGGATATACGACCACAGTACACAGCTGCAACCTTCTCCTCTAAAAGGAAAATGCAATAATAAATTACAGAAAAGTTGAGAGTATATATCATTCCAAGGCACCGATTGAAATACACCTGCTTTGTGTACGGCGAACCCTGCAAAGGGAAATTAAATAAATGTCAGAAACAACTGTACACATGTTTATTCCTTCAGCAAGATATACACTGGGGGCCTGCTATGTCCAAGACTCTCGAGGACCCTCTGGAAAAACAGTAACAGACTCAATTCATGTCTGTTAGGCATTCTGTCGGGATCCTTTACTGTGTTCGTGATGTCTGTTTCCCAATTTGGGGCTATGCTAACCTATGTAGATGTGTTTTCCAGGGCATAGAAATTCTTAGTAACTCAATCATCTCAAGCAGAAACCATAGTTGAAGAAATTTTTAATGTGTTCAGCTTTCAGTTTTCTTTATTGAGAGCCAGCATGACTTAAGTATCAGGTGATAAAGACATATATTAAGGACAAATGGAGGTAGAAGCCCCAACAGGATGAAAATTATTGTCCTAGCCATTACCCAATGCTTCTATTATTGAATCAGCACTGCGACCATTTTTCCTCCTAATTCATTATCGTCACCTTCGTTCCAAGCCTTTATGGCTTTGTGCTGCACCCGGAGTCTGGAGACAGAGTGACCTGTGAGGCCCAGACCCCACTGATCAGGAAGAGTGTGGCCTGTCTGCCATCTGCCATCCCGCTGAACTCAGAGGCCACTCTATTGTTTTAGCTGATGACACGTGACATGAGAGATGACTGTTTCAAGTGGCAGAGGGTTTGCCGCAAAGAGAGAAAAGCCTGTTTAAGCTGGGGCCTGTCTGCTCCAGTAAATCTCGGGTTTTATCAGCCGGGTGCAACTGGTTCATTTCGAAGAGAGCAGTGGCAGTCCGTCTCTTTAGAGCCCCTTGTCAGAGAAGCCTTCGGGTGCCTCAGCATGCCAGGTTTGATACGAGGCAAGCCTGGTGTGAACAAGGATTAACCTAGAAGATGATATGAGGCTCTCTTTAGGTTAGTTCCAAGCAGAGAAGGGAGAAACTCTCAACTCGATTAAACAAGGTAAACTTCCCTGGGTTGCTCTATGACATACACCTCATTTGCATTTCCTCCGCAGTTTGAATAAACATCACCATTGACCTGAGCGGCTCTCAGCTCTCGCTGAGAGAGCCTGGAGTACTGAGTGCTAGGAGGAATAATTTCAATGCTGTCCTGGCAAAACTGGACAGCCTGTCAGAGACACACAAACGGCCTTTGAAATCTGCATGTCTGTGTGGAGGTATGAAATATTCATACCTGAGATTAAAATATTTTATTGAATTAATATTGATCTACGATTAATTTTTAAACAGATTCATATTTCATGAGGCCCTCACGATGAACCCACCAATTGGGCCTCCGCGAGTGAAACCAATTACACAAACTGTTAAGGAAGCAAGCTGGAAAGCAAGCCCGTGAGCCTGAGGAGAGACAAAAAGAATGGAAAGAAGTGGCTTCACGAGGAAATCAACAATTTGTATACAATGACTGAATAAAGAATACATTACCCTACTCACTTTCCCACAGGTTTTTCTCTTTGGTGTGTGCCAGTGGCGCATCCATGGGCCACTTACTTACTTATTTATCGATTGATCTATCTATCTAATTAAAAAAAAAAGATTTATAAAGCTTTCTCTGTTCTCTGGCCTCAAAACCTTGGTGAAGGTTTTGTCCCCTTCCAATTGCAATTAACCCTTTCCTTCCAAGAGGTGACTGTAACAGTAGAGGCTACAGTACAGTGAAGCATCCTTAAGAGAGCTTTCCTCTCCACCCAATCTCCCCACCCTCCCCACCGTCCTCGCCCTCCCCACTCACCACCCCGGAATTGAACCATGCCTTTCCAGGAAGTGGTGGCAGTGGAAAACAAAAGACATTGATTGCAGCATTTAATTAACATGTTCAGATGAGGAAGACTGGGCCCAAGTGCTTTTGAACAAGTCCTTTTACAATCTGAGGCCAGAGAATTCACTCCTACTCTGTCCTCTGTGTGCTTCCCACAGTCACACCCGTGTTTGTTGTTTTGTTGTTGTTGTTGTTGTTGTTTTTGTTGTTTTAATTTGTTTGGTTTGGGTTTGGGTTTTGCCTGAAAACCCTGAGACAGTCATTTCACTGAATTCTCTCTGGGTAGGAAAGCCTATCTTAAACAAGGCATTTTTGCCTCCTAGGCAACAAACCCCCAAACCCAGTTTACCCTTACAGGCATTCTTCTTCTTCTTCTTCTTCTTCTTCTTCTTCTTCTTCTTCTTCTTCTTCTTCTTCTTCTTCTTCTTCTTCTTCTTCCTTTTTATCCTTTTTTAAACATTTTGCACAGAACACCAGTCCAAACAGTGGAAGGACAAATGATTATTCTTCACTTTCTGATGAAGGGTTTCACTGTGAACAAGGAGATTTTAAAAGGCCTGGGAGATCGGTACAAGCTGCTAGACCGGCTTAGACTAGCCACATGGGGCTAAGATGATGCCCAGGGTCTCCTAATTAGATAAAGCCATTGTTTAGATTCAGACAATACCTGTTTACAGTTCAATAAACAACTTGTCACAGTTGCTTGCTCAAAGCCGACCTAGATGTCAATGCAAACAGTTAGTACAGAGGCACTGAAATAAATTGGTCTCCCGAGTAAATAAATTGAGCAGCATTGTGAAGCAGCCTCATCAGGACGGAGGAAGATAATCATTTATAAAGGTTTAAAATGGCGTTTCATAAATATTGACATTTAGAGAAATGTCTTTCCCCCACCTAATGACCACCCTCCCTTTTCCTATTTCCAACAGCCACTGAAAAAGAAGAAGAAGAGAATTGAAAGAGAGGATAAAGTATTTCTGGAGTCATCCCATTGAAGGTTTGCAATGCTTTGTGTCTAATATTTAATAAACTTTCCCAAAGGATACGTCCTATGGAATATAAATGACAGAGGGGTGTGACTGTTGCCTTCCAGGACTTTCTGTTCTGGCACTGTAGAAGGGACGCACACAAAAAGATAACCCAGTGCAAAGGTCAGGCGGCAGAATGCCCAGGTTTTGTGTTTGTGTCTTGTTGATGCCGGATGAACCAATTCAAGAACAGACCAGAGGTGCACTCTGTTTCCAGGGAGGTGAATCAATGGAGGGTGGCAGGAAGACGAAATGAGCTGATGTTGTCTGGTGCCCCCTTTCATGGGCACTATGCCTAACACAGTCTTTTCCTTTCCCAAAGACCCCTGGGGGGAGGGGAGTGTCTGCCCTGGGAGATATAGTTGAATAACAACGAATATCCAAGGTTTAGAATGAACTATTATGTAGGGGTGGGAGCAGAGGGACAAGGGTTCTTATCAGGGATGTAAACACCTGGAAGCACTGGGAGAAACTTGAGTTCCTAAGATCTTACAAAGGGAGATATTAGCATCTGTTTCCCCACCACCATTAACTTTTGGGATATACAATAGACCCTTGCTCAGTAGGCTCAATGACTCAATGAGGGGACTGAAGCCATGGCCCAGGACTAATGGAGGGCTTACTGTTTAGGAAACAGGGCTTGGGAGCTAAAGTATGTATTTTCTAAATATCAAATATGTGTACCCACAATTTTTTCTTTATACCTCACAGCATAGATTCTAAATGAAGAGTCCTTGCCCCCACCAACAGTAGAAGAGATTTCCCCGTCACATCCAACCCTCCTCAGATAGCATTATATTCATCCTAAGAACTCCACCTCCTAGCTCATTATTTAAAAGCTTACTGCATTCTGCCGTAGCAAATAACATTTATATCCCTTTAGCATGAAATTTTAAAAACTTGAACCCGGAGTTTATTTCCGCTGAAGCCTCCTTTGTGAAGCAAGGAAAATAAAATTGGCAAGCAGTGCATCCTATTATAAACCCCAATGATCCTCTCTCCAGATGAATATTTAACATCTGCTCTGGCAACTCGGGCTGCCAGCGTCCCAGTGCACCGCAACCAAACCTCACCTGAATTTTCAACTGGAGTGCCCAAGTGGACCGTGAGATCTCTTTTGCCGGTGTTTATGGTGTTTATGTTGTGGTCACAGGCCTGAGAGCACATAATGCCAGGATTACTGCTGACCTGCCCTCCGTGGAAAGCTGAGAGCTCAGTGGTGTCTCTATAACATGTTAGGTTTCCAGGTTACTCTAGACAAGATTGGCAGTGGATATAGTTTTTCACCTCGATTCCCAGTTTCCCTGTGCTGGGGCAAAGTCTCATTTGCTCCATATTCCTCCAAAGGGCTTAGTGCTAACTGCTGCTTCCTGTCTGTTTTCTTGGGAAGGCATGGGGAAGGGGGAAGGGAAGCCCACACCCTTGCTAGTCCCTTCCCTTCCAGGCTGAGTAATCTTGCTCAAGCCATGTCATGCTTTCAGCTCACATCCCTTCTGTGGTAAGTAGAAATAATACAATTACTTCCTTTCCACTTGAAACAATTTCAAAATAAAACGCGTTGGCGTATAAAGAGACACTTGGCCGTCACTTCCGTAAGTAATCATTTATTTTCTCCACAGTTAACTGGACGTGGACTGTATTTGATACACGGTGCTGACAAATAAGTGAGGTCCCCAACCTTACTTACAGGGACAGTTAGATAAAGAATGCCATGGGATGGATTAATAACAACCACACTGAATTAGAGGCATTGAAGAGGCTTTAATAGGATGGTGTAAGTACAGGTATAGAAGCTGTCGTTTCGGAGGTAAGCCATTAAAACATAATGAGGCCAAAATAGCATAGGCCATAGCACTTCACAACTGGAAGTAGATAGTTTTTAACCGGCATCAGGATCTAAAGCTAAAGCAACACATAAACCTCAAACTTCAATTTTAAGTTTCAGCCAGTGAGAATGGAAAAGGGCAAGGCCCATAATAATCCTCCCAGTTCCTCCACGGGTCGTCCACCCTCCGTGGAGATGCTGATCTCAGTCAAAGCAGGCTCACCATGCTTCTTCACCCATGAAATTACAGCTCTGTCACACACCTTAGGTCATTTTACTCCATACTCCTCCAAAGGGCTTTCGCAAAGCCCAGTTTTTAGATCTTGACTTAAGCCTGCTAACTGCAAGGTTCTATTCCAGCTGGCGGACCTCATTCTGATTTCAGTGTCTGGGAAATCCTTCAGAGAAGGCGGTTGAACAGCCTTTGCCTTGCCACACCCTAATATGCTCACAGTCCTCAAACCTTTGACATTTATAAACACCACTACATGAGCTTCCTAGGGCCTGTGAGCTTAACTACCCAGCACTCATGCTGACGAATGCCACATCCAAGTCGCTAGCCTGACTAAAAAGCCAACCCATGAACCAAATTCACACCCAAGACCAGGAATCTGCTCTCTCCAATTCTTTGTGGTGACTGGAGGAGATATGGAAGAGCTGGACAGAAACTGTCGAGATGGTTAGGGTCCGTGTTTTTTCCTCCTTCCTCTTTATGGCTAAGTTTGAAGCATCATGACCAGTTCCTTGAGCTTTAGATTTTTAACAGTTTGAAAGTTCATCTCCCTTGCTAATTACCAGGCTTAGATATTTTGCCTATATACATTTTAATGACAGCATCTACTCCTTTTTTCAAGTCAGAAAACAAACAAAAATGAAAGCCATTTTAATCCTCTCCCATCTTAACTCCCTCTGTCTCTCAGACCCACTCACTAAGCCCTGGCCTTGTCATTTCTGGTTCTTCTCCCCTCCTCTCCTTTCCCCTTTGATAGCTGAGTCGTTAACATCACCTTTTGTCCAAACTTGCAAGTAGCCACCTAACTGTCTCTCCGGCTCTAATCTCACTTCCTCTAATTCCTTCTCCTAGTGACACCAAAGTGACAATGATCTTTAAAAGCCATGAAAGCTCAAGTAACTCTCACTCTAAAAAACTCTGCAAGTGATTTCTATAGTTTACAGGGAAGAAAGGAGCAAAAGTCTTAAGTGACAAAGAAGGTTCTGCATTATATGGCCTAGCAGTTGTCCTGACCTTAAAATTCTTACAGATCCTTGGCTCTTTCTTGAGGTTTCCTTCCCTGCCTCTGCTCTTATATTCCTTGTCTCCTCTCGCCATCATCTGCCTGTCCTAATAAATGACTCCTCACTTACCAAGAAAACTCATTCTCAACACTGTCTTTCTCTACAGATTCTGTATTCTAACACACTCTTGCAACTCCTGATGCCAGCCTTGAAGACTGCCTTCCCCACGTACTTTTCAGAAATCTGAAAAACATGCTTTCTTTCTTCTGGGAAGAAATTCCCAAAAGACAAAGTCCAAAACAGTTTAATTCATGAACCCAGAACATCATATAGTACCTGCATACATCTGACATTCAATCAAAGCTGAATGAGTTTGAGTAAATTATGCAAACCATTGGATAAAACAGAATTATATGTATTAGTGATACACAGGATAGCCGGACTAGAACAAGCACTCAATAAATCTTCCTTAAATGAATAGATAAAATTTATCCTTTATCAGAAAATTGAAGATCTGGTCACTATTCTTTGTGTCCTTTATCACTGCATATTTTTTCTCTAATATAACAATGTCGCAGCAGGATAAGGCAGTATGTATTATCATTCTATCAAATGCTGGTACAGGTATGAAGCAGGTCACTAGTTAATTGTTTTGTTTCTGAGAATTCATTGAGGGTTTAGCTCTCTATATAAATCTGCAATATACCTGATGGACAGAGAACTAACAATGTTTTGTTTTGTTTTCCACTTCTGGACCTCAGAGAAACCAAGGCAAGAGAATGAATTCTACTAACCTTAAGAAAAAACATCATATAAAACCGATAATCAAGATGTTTACATCACTGCGATGTATACAATGCTCAGAGTTAAACATGAAAGTACAAAATGGGCACAGTCTCTAGAAGGAGGATGAATTGTCAAATATATTTTACTGCTGTCACGATTGCTCTGAGATTGCTATTAGACAATGATAACCTTTGACTTGTCACTCTATGAGAATCCTTTTAAAATGCAAATCCTTCAAGGTAGAAGTTGGTATTTGGCCTATATTCATTATCAATAAGACCAGAGTGGAGGTTTACGGTGGTTGTTGTTGGTTAGAATACATTATCACGTATTACCATATGTTAAATATGGAGCCTGTTGTTGCAGCTCAGAAGGAACTCCATCCAGAGCCTTATGATCATAGAGTTAGAGGTGACAATTTGTTTGTGGTCACCTAGTCTAATGACTACACTACATTTAAGACATCCATCCCACAATCAGCCACCAAACATAGACACTATAGCATATGCCAGCAAGATGGTGCTGAAAGGGCCCGGATATAGCTGTCTCGGGGGAAAATATACCAATGCCTGGCAAACATGGAGGTGGAAGCTCATAGTCAGCTATTAGATGGAACACAGGGTTCCCAAGGAAGAAGGAGCTAGAGAAAGTACCCAAGGAGCTGAAGGGGTCTTCAACCCTCTAGGTGGAAGAATAACCATGAACTAACTAGTACCCCCTGAGCTCATGTCTCTAGCGCATATATAGAAGAGGATGGCCTAGTTGGCCATCAGTGGGAAGAGAGGCCCCTTGGTCATGCAGACTTTATATGCCCCAGTACAGGGGAATGCCAGGGCCAAGATGTGGGAGTGGGTGGGTAGGGGAACAGGACCGGGAGGGGGGAGGGTATAGGGAACTTTCTGGATAACACTTGAAATGTAAATGAAGAAAATATCTAATAAAAGTTGAAAAAAAAAAGACATCCATGTTAAAGTACATTTGTACATTCATCCAATATCTACTGCATACTATTTGTCAAACATTCCTCTTGCAACTTGAGATATATGAATAAAACAAAAGTTAAACACCCAAGCCTCACTCATTGTGGTAATGTGTGGCTTTAATATCTCAGGAAACAGAAGATCTCTGTGCATTTGAGACCAGTCATGTCTATATAGCGAGTTCCACGTGGGCCAGAGCTACTTAGTGAGACCTTGTCTTGTGTGTGTGTGTGTGTGTGTGTGTGTGTGTGTGTGTGTGTGTGTGTGTTAACAAACCTAAGTCTTCATATAACTTAAATAATAGTAGGGAGAGAAGAGCTCTCAGCAACACATAAATAAAATGTATTTTCTGCTTGTTTGCTTGGGTGTGTCAAATATTTGGTCAGCAGTACAAATAAAAGCATCAGCAGAAAGAAAGATAGAAACAAGGCCTTGGAGGCTGGTGGCTTGGAGATCGAGGCTTAGAGGTATAAGTAGAAGTAATTTGAGTATCTCTGATTGGAGAAGTCATCACTGAGGAGGTCTGACCTGAAGGAAGGCTTAAAATCAGAGCAACAGTGAAGTGTGCAGCTATCTGAGTAAGGGAAGTATCCTACGCAAAGAGAGATGCGAGTGAGAAGATCAAGAATTTGATTCCTTACAAGAAAAAGAGCAACAGGAGCATACATTTAGCTCCATGTGAGCAAAGAAAAGAGAAGAAATGAGCTTCCGAGCGTTGCTTGGAGGTCAGGTCATACAGCACTTGGCCTTCTGAAGACACTGTGCCACTGTGAATAAGATAGGGAGCTAATGGAAGGTTTGGAGCACAAGAAGAAAATGTTCTCATTTATTCTCAGAGAGAAGACTGTGTTGAGAATGTCCTGATGGGAAGAAGGATGGAAGCAGATAAACCTGGCAGTTCTGACATTAGCCAGGAGAAGAGGTAATAGAGGCACAGACCTGCACAGCAGTGACCAAGCCATCATGATATAGCCAGAATCTGCATGGATTTCATTTACAGAGCCAAGATAATTTGCTAATGTATTTATTATGCAGACTATAATGCATACTATGCATGATATATTATGCCAAACAACAAAGGCAATAACGGAAGGTTTGTCAGGCATGAACAACTGTGACATGATGTTTTCAATGACTAATTAGGAAGGTTGAAGCAAACTTGGGAGGATGGAGATGATCAGAGGCTCTGCTGGGGGCATGTGAAATGTACCACTATAAGCCATCAAAAAGAAGGGAATTTCCCAGACAGTTGGCTATGCAGAGGAGAAATAGTTACTCAGGAAAATCATGCATTATGTCAGGTGATACAATCAGTCACCTCCAGTCTTGAGACATTCATCTAGAGAGTGTTCAACTTACAACCTTCCCCAAAGCTGAAAACTTTAAGGAAGTCTCTTGGGCTAGCCATTTTTGCCTGCAGCAGAAGTTATTAAACAACTGTGTGTCCAGGTGTGCCAAGAGAACAGAGAGTGGGGTCAACCATAATCAATGACTTGATGGAGACTTCTAGGTATCTAAGTTATATATACCCCCATTCCTAAATAAAAAATTAGCCACCAGGGTAATAAATAGAGCATGAAAGGCTAAGAGTACTGCATATTCTTCCAGAGGTTCAATTCTCAGCATCCTTGAGGTGGCTCACAACCATCTATAACTACAGTTCCAGGTACTGACTCCATCTTCTAACCACTGCAGGCACCAGGCATGCATATGGTGTGTAGATGTATATAAAGTCAAAATATTCACACACATAAACTAAAGTTAACAAAGAAAGGGATGATGATCACAAAAAGACTTCAACTTTTTAAGCTTTTATCCCATTAAAACCCATCAATCACAAACCTGTAACTTGAAGGGAAGAAAGAATCCCCACTTCATATTAGGTATAAACCTTATGAGAAAGGGTAATACAGAGATCTGAAAAGGGTATGACATCCTTCATAGCTCAGTGCAGAGAATTAAGAAGAGTGATTTGAAAAGAGTTGTCTACAAGAAAAGCATAAGACAAAATTGGTGTGACAGTCACTGCCCTGCTGTCTCTCAACACCAAACCAACCCATCTGTACTGTGTTGCTTGGCACTGCTTTCTCAGTATTCCCTAGCCAGATAGATTCCTGTTAGCTTCTGTCAATGAAAGAGACTGGTGTGAAATTGGAAGGGAAGGAGGAGGGAAGACGTGCTCTTTTTCTATTTACAGTTCTTGTAAGTTTCTTCCCAGCAGCAGAGAACAGTGATAACACCAGAGATACACAACCTTCAGGAGGCTGTGCGACTTCAGGGACAGAGCATGAGCAAAAATGTGCCAGTTCCCCAGGCCACCAGGCTCACACCATTTCTCCTTCAAAGGTCTGAATGCCAGCTGAATGGTAGCTTCCTTAGAGATCACCCAACAGCCACACAATAGGTACCACTTAAGTATCAAAGCACTGCCACACAGGTCCATCTCCTGATCTCTGAGGGAGAACAGATTCATTGATTACTTCAGCCCCAATTTCATCAGCATTCAACAGGTACTATATGTGCCTGGAAGTTTGCTCTCAACTCTTTCAGCCTTCCAGTCAAACTCTGTGGTAGTTCTTGTAGATATCACAGACTCTTCTCTCTACAAGGTGTATGTAATTCATTTCTCATTTAGGGTGTCTGGCTTAAGGACTTGTTTCTGATGTGTGGAATATGATAAGTATGACAAGATCATCAAACGTATTACAGAATCCTTCTGTTCACTCTTTTAGGTCATTCTCTGGGAATGCCAATTGCTATGTTATGAGAACACTCAGACAGCCCTGTGGAGATGCCTGTGCAGCAAGGAACTAAGATACTTGGCCAACTGCTGGCAAGAAGCTCAGGCCTTCCAACTATGATTATGTGAGTGTATCACCTTAGAAACAGGTTCTTCTCCATCAGCCAAGTTTTAAAATGACTCTAACACTGTCCAGTAGACTGACTGCAACCTCATGAGAAGGCACTCCTGGATTCATGAACCAGAGGAACTATGAGATAATATATAAAATGTTTGTTGGGTCAAGTCACTATAGTTTGAAATAACTGGGGTCTACCACAACAGAAAATAATAAACCAAATGGCCAACTCCTTACTCTGATGTTTCCCTCAGAACTGTCTATTATTATAAATGTTGCTGGACTTTGATTTATAGAGTGAAAGGAATCTAAGGCCCCTGAAGATAGGATTCAGCATGGGATACACCTTTGTTAATGCCAACAGAGCCAGTGGAAGATGGGTAGTCATATCCATAGAAAATAATAAATCAGGTGTAATGATATACACCTATAGTCCCAGAACTTGACAGGTAATGCAAAATGTATCTGTAATTCAGCTTTTCTCAATACTATCAATAATATTGTGATAACATAAATCATTACCTACTACTTAACATGGATTTATTGGATGAAAGCCTTTGTGTGACACAATTGTTGGTTGATAATTCAATAATTATCGCCCTAATTAGAACAATAAGTAGTAAGCCCAGGAACTAGGGGTCAGCTTCTTCTAAGATCAAGTCATCAAGCATTAGAAGGTGTCACTGCTGGCTATAAAAGAAACTCTTATTTCTTAGAGACACAAGCAGATATGACTGAAAAAGAAACTCAGAGTACTGCTGTATGAATTATAGCACTATTTTGTAAGCTAAACTTAGATGAGCAAAGCTTTAATGT
Organism: Mus minutoides; assembly: GCA_902729485.2. Lineage (NCBI taxonomy): Eukaryota > Metazoa > Chordata > Mammalia > Rodentia > Muridae > Mus > Mus minutoides. The sequence continues at coordinate 21,642 of CACVCL010020803.1, forward strand.
GAAAGTTCAGGTGTTATTCAGAGAAGTAGATACCTGACACTTTGAAAGAATGTATTTGTTGGGCTTGGACAAGGAAGACTATTTTCAATCTAATATCTGAGCCTTAATTACTAGCAGATAAAATACCTGCATTCTGCAGATAGTGATTTTCCCTTGCATGAGTACCTGATGGTAACTTCATGAAAATGTGTCACTTTTAAAAAGATGCCTGTTTCCTGCCCCAGCTAGGAACTATCTTAAGACAGATTACCAGCACCAGGTCTCAACATGCTCAACAGACAAAACTCATATCTCCTCTGGAGAAAGAAAACTCAAATGCCAAAAGAATAGCAAGGCTTTGAATATATACACTGGCACAAAGTTGAAGATAGATGCCAGGGTTGACTCTAAGTGTATCAGATCCACAGTGATTATAAACAATGTTAGATGAAATCAAATACATTACTGTTATTTATCTTACCAAGAACGAAGTAACTGTCAGGGACTCCAACCCATTGACGGTTTTCTGAAATATGGACCCAATATTAAGGAGGTTAACTGAGAGTAAGACAGCAATGTTTCCTTGNGTAGTTAACAGACTTAGGTTTTCCCTAAGTACATTCACAACAAGTTATTCCCTTTGCATAAGGCTCATTTGTCATAATCATATTCTAGAATATTCCTCAAGACTTCCATAGGATGGGTCCAACTTAATCCTCCTTTTTCAGCTTATGTAAAATGCATAAAGACCATGAGTTGTTAGGAAGCTATTCAGGTGATAGTTTCAATTGTAGGCACTGGTGCAGGTGTACTATCTTTAGTGAGATACTGGTGTTTAACCATTGCTCTGATAAATACCTTCATTTTATCTTTAAATTACAGTCTCAACACAAGTGTTTGTTGTCACCATTCAGGCACACTGGAGTATCTTCACAAACAATGATAACTCTTCTATTGTCTGGCATAATCTCATCCAAAAGATTCTGATCATTGTGACATTTCACAGAACATCCTGATGTCAGCTACATTGGCGAAGTCATGCTTAATGGGCCTTATGAGCAATAACTGGCAGAGACTTTACATACTGTAAAATAATATGCCAGCCAGAAAGTGAGAAAAATGGTCACAGAGACTGTCTTTTATGTATCCTTGAAAGAGATGATTGTAGGTCACTCCAGTGATTCAAACTCCTGTACTATCAAAACCTTAGTCTATTCAAAGTACTTTAAAAGTATTTTATATTGAGTAACAGATATTCATTTCTAATAGTTTGAGAGGTTAGAAAGTTGAAGCCCAGGATACAAGTAGACTTGGTGTCTTAATAACTATTACACTGGGATTTAATTCCAATGTGAATTTAATGGGGGGATATATTCACAGCCCAGTAAAATCAGAGTATCACAAAGCGTCATAGCTTTGGTGCCTTCTGTATACAGAGAATGTAACTAAGCCCTTCCCAATCTCAGACATTGGTTTATATACGTTAGCTCAATGGCCTAGGCTGAACACAGTTCGCCCTCACAATGCACTGCATAAGGCGACTTGAGACACAGTAAGTTGTGAGGAGGAAGAATGCTCCCTCTTAGTGAGCCACAGTCGAAGCAGGAAGGTCATTTTACAATTACTACTCCTACTCTGTCACACTAGCTAGTGGTAATTGTTCGATTGTGTATTGTCCAACAGGGTCCTATAACTCTGTAGGCAAAAGAGGTAAGGGAAAGACAAAGAGGAATGATCCAGGCACACAGGCCCCTGCTATTCCTCGCACCAAATCTACTCCTTCCAAAATTTTTCATATTTGTTTTTTCATTGACCTCAGATATCCTCTCTCCAGATAGCCAAGGGCCTTGCAATTCTTTTCTTATAGAAACCCATTTTCTTATAGAAGCCTTGTCTGGTCACCCTATTTCTTGTTTTATTTGTTTTCCTTACCCCACATAGGTATCTAGCATGGTATATGTCTTACATTTTCCTTTCCATTGTGCATCTCCCTCACTGGACTATAAACACCATATAAGGGGAGGAATATGTTCCACATGACTGTATCCTCATCCCTTAGAATAGAATCTGGTACACAGTCAGATTCCTAATAAATACCTGTTTTATAAATAAACAGATATCAACCACATTTTTAAAAAAACATGAGAATAAAAATATCAGGAACATGTTAAACAGCTTTCAAGTTTTCTTCCATTCTTCCTGGGCCCAGGCGACATCTTATCTAGATCTTGAATAGATTCTATTTTATTATTTTGTTCCAAAAATATCCAGCTGTTTGGGGAGGATGGAGAGAGACAGACAGCTCTGATAAATTATGAATGTCCTAGGAACTTTCAAAAATTCTATTCCCTGCATTCTTCATAATACATTATACTTTGACATTTATAAAAATGAAAAACAAATAGAAATTAATCTCATCTTTAAAATATGAATCTTATAAATGTTATTGAACTATATTTTTATCACATTTTCAAACTATGTGTAATACTTCGCTTTGAAATCCATTACTTCTTCACAACTTAGGATTTTTGAATTAATAGAAGTTTACTTTTTATAATCATTAATATTTCTGCTGCCAATACCTTTGCTAATCCTGTACTACTCTTTTTTTGTTTCTAGCCTGTGCTATAAAACCAGTGTTAATTCTTAATTTTTAACCTTTTTTCCAGAAGCCAGTTTCTTAAAGTGGACCAGGAAATGAAGGCACACCGCTGGGATTGTAAGATTAGGAAAGTTGGAGCTCATAAGCAATGCAAATGGCTAAGAACAACAGAATTGCAATAAACATAGATGCTGGATCGAAAATCATACCACATTCCCATTAATAGGTCTTGGTGGGCAGATCCAAGAAGAGACTCAATTTCCACAAGGAAGTCCAAACACAAGCCCTGTCTAGAATGGACTGGGGGAGGGGGGTCTATCAAAAAGCCTATTTAAAGATATTGGGTGTGTAGAGAGTTTCCAGGAAAATAAGAAAGGAGATGCCAGAAAGCAATAATCTAAGCAGATCTCAGCAAGCAATTGGGGGAATAAGTAGTCAGTGTATTGAAAGTCAAGGATGAAATTTCTTCTTTAGCAGTTTCAAGGTTGCATTAACTCGATCACCATGGCTCATGATGAAGCACACATAGGATAGATGAAGTTAGAAGACTGAATTTATTGTTTGCTAACTGTTCCACATTGAACCGTGTCCATTTATATCCCTTCCCTTTCAATTCTACATACTCAGGCTTTATTGTTTGCACACAGGTGTCAGAATATCTACACAAAAGTAAGGCAGATGTTTATAAAATTTGAGAAAGTAATGCTTAAAGTTTAAGCTTGTGACACATCATTTTCTCTTTCAGGCTTGAAGGTCTCACTTTACAGACAGTGCTGCCTAACGTGATATATTTGATTTATTAAATTAATTTTTAGCTGTCAACTCTCAAAAGAATGTAGGCTCAAAAAGGTCAGAGATTCTGTTTCTGAAGTTTTTTTTTTTAATACACATAAAACCTCAGCATTTTAAAAATAGTGCCTGGCACATACAACGCACTTAATAAATATTTATAGAATGAATGATGCAGTCAAATAGCCTCTTAAATGGAGAAACACACACAGTATAGCTAATTCATAATGTTTATGTATCTACATAAAATCTGAGCCTCATAGAGTTTGTCTTAAAAGTCTGATTGAGATCAATAGTGCTTAGAAGATACAATATAGTTAATATAATTTGGCTTTGAGGAATTTATACATTGGTTAAGGAATCAAAACTAAACCACAAAAATGCTTTCCTAATATACAAAATTAAAATAAACCATCAGATTGTTACGTGGACCATTGATAAGACAGATTCTACAGGAAGAAAAACAAAGAAAATCTTATAACATGACCTTTATAGAGAGCTTCTTAGGAAAGATAGATTTGGAAGCAGTGTTTGAAGCAGAAGAGGAAATCCTCCAGCACAGAGGCAGGGGAAAGCAAAAGGAATACACAAGGCTTCGAAATAGTCACTTACAGCAAGATATAGTAAGACAAGCTTGAAGGAAATAGAGTTGATGGGAACCCATAGATTTGTGCTGCATATATTAAGGGACATTAGTGACGTGCTGGGTTTCAGATACGGAATTTCTGCACTCACTGATTCTCCAGAAAACATTTATGGGGTGTTTATTGCGTGCTAGAAATTATATAGGTACTGAACAAAAGAAAATCAATAAAATCTTTATTCCCATAAAGTTTGCACTCTAGTGGGAGAGAGAAAAAATATGTGAATAAACACAGCTTTTCCTGTAGCTCTCAGTGTTTGAAAGACAGACAACATGACATCTCCAAGAAAGTTCCATAGAAGATCATAGAGTCAGAGGAAGGTTTCTTGGGTAGAAGTGTGTGTGGTAATGCTTTGAAGGACAGTGACTTACTATTGTGCACCCCAAACAAGTTCAGGCCAGGTGAGCCCTGCTGTACACTGCCCCAGAATACATTAGGACAATAGAAGAATAAAAACTACCTACATTTGATAATTACTACAGGCAGAGAAATCTTTACAATTGTTCAGAGTTGGAAGTGTGTGGAGCCCAATGTAAGCAGGGTGTTGAGAAGGTTCCAAAGTTTCTAGGTGCATTGTTTGGAGAGAGATGTGTGCTCACAGTATGTGCAAGTAAAGAAACAAGTCAGCCATATTTGCAAAGAATAGGCAAAAGATTTCAGTTAATCCCTGGATATGAACACAGAAGGGTGTGGGAAAGAAACTGTGGAGATCAGGGACAGAGGTCATCATACTTTGCAGAAATGTAGGACACTGTCTGCCTTGCAGAGGACCATGACACACAAACACAGCAAGACAGCAAAAGACCTGAAAACTCTAGCAAATAAAACAAATGAGTAGGCTTAGTATATTCTAATGTTAATTCTAATGTTAATTAGAATATACTAATATGCTAAAGTCAATGTGCAAAACAAACAAAACAAAACAAAACAAAGCAAAACAAAAAATAAACCAACCCTATTTTCTGAATGCCAGCAGTGATTGTGAACACTGAGCTTTTGAAAAGCTCAGTGTTGGCAATAACACTGCCATTATAATAGCTCTAGAATATGGAATACTTGGGGAATGATTTAACGAAGTATATGCAAGAAATTTCCAGTGAAAACTACTACACCTTGATATTCCAATAGCGCATCCTAGTGTGATAGAGTATCCTTCTTCTGTTCTCGCTCTCATAGACAGGTTATCACTAATCCCCATAGAGCAAGATGTCGATAATTGACTTACCTTTAATAATTTTATAGTTATGTGAAATTCTTCACTTAATATTTAGTTTTTAGAGTTTTATGATGAAATCATGCTGCATTTTATTTCTTTTATGCATTTATTGAGGTGGTCGTATGGTTTTGTTCTTCATTCTTTTGGTGGGGTTTTCATATTATTGATTATTAAATCGTGAACCATCCTTGCATCCCTGAAATAAACCCCACGTGATTAAGGTAAATCATCCTTTTAATGTGCTGTTGCTTTTGGTCTGTTAGTGTTTCGCTGAGAACTTTAGCATTTGTGTTCAAATAATTTTAAAGGAAATAATTTGTAAGTTAGAGGTTCAATCAAAGATAAGTATACACAATTTATCAAAAATAGTAGTCATGAGAATGTAAACTAAAAGAATGCCATGCAAGTAAATAGCTATGAAGTGTCATGGCTTAAAGTATGGAGAATATTAAGTGTCCCTGGAATTTTCATATATTCCTGATGAGAATGTAAAGTAGTTAGTACTGCTACTTTAGGGAACAATTTGACAGTTATCCATGAAACTAAATGACAGATATTATAATCCCTAGCTAACATCCAAAAAAATTTAAAACCTTTGTTCACACAGACTTGTATATTAATGTTAGTAGCAATTTATTTGTAATAATGAAAACCAGAAACAGTTTTAGTACCCATTTCCAGCTACATTCTTTGGTATATTCATTTAAGTAGTCCTGTCCCTTAATAGAAAAGGAAAATAGCTCTCTGGTATTTACAATAAAATAAATGAGTCTTAGAAATATTGTACTAAATGTAAAGAGACAGACCAGAGACTAGATAGATAGATAGATAGATAGATAGATAGATAGATAGATAGAGATATATATGTTCTTAAGCTTATATGAAATTATAAGGAAAATATGGATTGTATATGCATAGGATAAATGAAAGGTGCAGCTGTGGGGGCAACTCCACTAGAGAGCTCCTGGTGTTACCAAACTGTGACAATATCATTGTTGATAGATTCATAATTGTAGGCATTTGTCCATTAGGTTGTATATGTAAACTGGTGAAATTTATTTTCTATAATGTTTAGAATTTTTGTTTTTAACTTGCATATAGTACCCCCTTACATTTCTGTGATGTTTCAATACTTGATAATTAAGTCAGGATGATCAGCATATTTTTTTTTTACCTCAGACGTTAAGCACTGATTTGTGTCTTTTCTGAAATAATCGCTGCATTATTTCTCACCATAACCATCTCCCTGATCTATAGAGAATTGGAAAATTGCTCCATCTATCCAACTCTACCTGCTAACAAAGCTCTCTCCATCCCCCTCCTCAGACCCTCTCTGATATCTTGATAACTGCGTTTTTTTTACCCTCTGTTTCAGTGAAAAACAATTTATTTAATGTTCATTTTAAAAATGTAATTCCTATGTCTTGATTATAAGGACTATTTAATAAGACCTGCTATGAACCCCAAAATATGCTTGACATTTAATAAAGAAGAAACAAGTAAATAAATTAATAAATGGATGAGTGGCAGGCAAAGAACTGAAAATCTCATAACAGGATGCTTCATCCAGTGTGTTTGCCTGAAGTTCTGGATTACATCATCTACAACTAGTATTACTGAGGTCTTGGGAAACTCAATGCAGAGCCCAGTTTTCTGGCTGGTTGGTTACTTTACACGGTTCTTTATAAGACATTTTTACTTCCTAGGATTCTTTCTTGGCTTTTGGCGTCTAGCCAATAAAAACAAAACAAAACAAAAGAGCAACCCTTGCAAGATTTTTTTCCACAAATCTTGATATCTTTCTTACTACTCACAATGTCTGCCATTCTGTTCCACTGACCGCTCAGTGTCCAAATCACACTCTCCAAGAGCTTGTACCATTGCGTCTCTTTTGCAATTTTAGATTCATGTCCGGATGACCTGGGAATAAAGTTGGGTACCACAGTGAACCACTTCATATATAATTCAATCTTTAATAACCCCAAATTGAGTCTTTTATCTATTGTCTCCTCAAAAGAAAACTAATTTTGGTTGTCGACAAAGCCTGAGCCAGCAACATAGATTCAGCAGTCAGCCTTTACTTTGTTTTGCACTTCCAGAAACTATTTAAGCTTCTTTTCTTCACAAGAGCACTATAGAGGTTGCACATGTGAAATGTGTCATAATTTCCAGGGCTTTCACAAGTGCACACCACTCATAATCTCCAGGGCCAGGGAAATGGTTTCATGAATAAAAGTACCTGAGGACCTGAGATCCATCCACAGGACCCATGGTAGAAGGAGAGTAGAATCTTGAGTGTTGTCCCCTGACCTCCAAAGACACACATTCAGGCATGCATTCATGCACACACACCCATAAACACACAAAAAAATCATGTTTTTACCAAGGAAAAAAATTTTCAGTGAGGAGTTAAGTTAGTTCTGCCACATTCTGCCCTGTGAAGTTAAGGGACATCACTTAAGACATTTGGCTTCTTTTAACCATCTACACCCCCAGAAAGCATTAAAGAAAGGCTAAGAAGCCCAGGAGACTTTCCTTTCTTAATTCCTTCACATCTACATCCAGGCTGACAACCTCCCCTAGAGCCTGTGACTGACTTCAAATTCAACTCACTCTCACAGGAGGAATAAGATGTGTTTTCTGCCATCAAATCCCTGTGTGCGACCCACAGCCAGGCAGAAGTAGCTCTTAAATGGTTAAAGAAATAGAAATGGTTCCTATTAAAAAATAGCCTTTCTTGTTTAAAGAGAAAGTAGGAAGTGCACCACAGATGTAAGATGCCCTCTCCACAAACTCATATAGGGTTGTCAGAAAACACATGCTCGTGGTGCCTCACAGAAAGATGGCATCAGGCAGACATGAGAGCCGACACACCTTCACAGGGGTCGTTCAGTCATTATACACTGCAAGACTCACCCGAACAATGATGGGACCAGGCCTCCAAAGTAAATAACCCTAAATTTAGCAACAAGCTAAGATATACTTTATAGTATATCTGATTGAATTTGGGTAGAAATTCGAATAGTTTCGGTTATTCAAGAGACATCCAATTAACATCTTGGTTAAAAATAAATATAATGAGCACTGCAAAATGTCTTTCCTCTGTGGCAGCTCAGGGCGTTACAATTTACATACTGTTCTCCCAGGTCACACATGGCACATGTTCTCCTTACATAGGACCTTCTTTGTGGCCTATGCATTCAAGAATACTATCTGAATAAACTAGCTGGATATGTACACACACACACACACACACACACACACACACACACACACACACACACTAAATGGGAACCCTGGAGGGAACTGAGTTCTGGAACCTGGACCCAGGGGCAGATGAAAGAGAGAACAGCAGCATGGTTCATACAAGTTAGAGACAATGAGCAAGTTGCTGGGAGAATCGTACAGATCCTAAAAGATGGGCCAGGACATTTCTAAACCAAGCTAGATGGCTCAATAATTTTTTTGCATTTCCACATACCCAGTAAATAAAATATATGTAAAACAAATTAGACAGAAAGAACAGAAACTTCTTGTAATAATAACTTTCATATTGGACTATTAGAAGTCAACTTGTTCATGCAATCTTATTGCAACATATACTAAGTAGGTTAGGAAGTCCCAGAAGTACACAAAAGGCAGGGAACAGTTGCCAGCAAGAAAGTGGCACTCTGTTCCTCTGGAGGCAGCCACAAGGCACTTTCTAGAAATGCAAATGACCTTGATGTGGATTCTTCCCAAATCAAGCTGCCAATCAAAGCAGCACCAGGACACCACCCCTAACTTTATCTTTAATTTTCATAACAATTAGAGCTCAGGTGTGTGTGTGTGTGTGTGTGTGTGTGTGTGTGTGTGTGTGTGTGTGTGTAATGGGGGAGAGATGCATTGGCTAGGCAAGTCCTCTACAGTCCAAGTGGTCAGTGTGTGTGTGTGTGTGTGTGTGTGTGTGTGTGTGTGTGTGTGTGTGTGATGGGGGAGAGATGCATTGGCTAGGCAAGTCCTCTACAGTCCAAGTGGTCAGAGTTCTGGCCTAGAAACACTGTGAAAGTTAGCGTTGTTCTCAAGTCCTGAAGTCTTGATGTTTTGTTACTGAGCAATGGGAAATGAACATAGGAGCTCAGAATGTTATAATGTATTCATGGAAAAACAGAATAAAGATATCCAAAGCCCACAACCCTGAAGATGGCTGAAGAAAAATAGTTAATTTGTTTTAGGCTTTTAAAGGGGCTCCAAGTTTGAAATGCATAGATATGAAGAACGAGAGGAGCCTCTTGGTTTACAATCAGGAAGGTAACAGAGGAAAGCCCACTGAACGGCTAAGCCACAGCTCCTGCTCCACCTTAACACAGAAGATAGATGGGAGCAGTCGTTTTGTCCAGTCACTAATTAAATGTGCTTTTGTCTAGAAGAGTCACTAACAATAGAGATATCAGGGTCTGAGGTAACTCAGAACACCCACAATACTCTCAAAACAGCAGGAAAAAAAAGGCCACTTCTCCCAGTCATATGGTCATCGATGCAAGTTATCGTGAGATAAAGTCTATGAATTTGGACATTGAGGCACATTTTTTTCTCATGCTAGCTGATTGTCAAACATAAAGAACAACGTCCCATACTTACAAATACTCTACAGTAGCCTCAGACTACAAACACAACTGAAAGGTCTAAAGTGTGGGTACTGGAATTTTGTCAGGATTCCTTAAACATGAATTCTAACTTCTTAAGATAATGTGACAAATCCTTGAAGATCTTAGAGAGAGAAAAAAAATCACTTGAAGCCTAGGTTTCTATAACCAGTTAATTGTCAATCAAATGGAAGAATAAAATCAAGACATTTTTTGACTTGGAAGAATTTAAAAACTACCCTCCCAGATATATTCTATTAAAAAATCTTGCATATGTACTTCTATAAAAATATGCCACAAAGAAAACATATGTCTCTCCTGTCAGTGACAAAAAAGAAAACAGTTAGAATTTCACAAAAAGAAGCCAACTGCTTCCTCACAGACTCACTCAAGTGTGATTAAATTATAATGTAGCATGATTTGGAGTTATTGACCGACTTTAAAAGATGCCAGTTTTCTTTGATGCTTGAAGCATTCATCATTAAATGTCATATATTTAGTGACATGAGATTACATTTCCCTCCAGCGTAGTAACACCAAGCCTCTTAGCTTTGCAGTGAATAATTGCACATGGGAATAAACTTCCAACTTCTCTTTAAAGGCATTCAGCTTTTCAAATCGACTTATATACAGCACTCAACGATCTAATTAGAGGCCAAAAGGCAAAGGTTTCCACATCTTAATAATATTAAAATTTATACAGAAGTCAAGATGCTGTAATCCGAAATAGAATTGGCTACAGCCAGGTCAAAAAATAAATTGTTTGTTTTTGCTTGTTTGATGGCTTGTTTGTTTTTTAATTGGGCATTCTTTAAGTTATTAGTTGAAGGCTCATTAAAGGCCTCTTCCTTCACAAAGAATGACGATAATCTAAAATATATCCAAGTCTACAGCAAGCCCCGCCACAGGTCTTTCAGAACATTAAGAACTAGAAACATCATCTAAGAAATCATTTCCTCCACCTGCAGTGGTTCCACTCATTCCCAGGACTCTCCTGGGACCTCACTAGCTTTTCCTTTCCTCATAGTTCTTTAGGGAACAATCATAAGTCATTTTCAACTTCGAGGTTTCATGATAGCCTTCACTGATACAACCAAGCTTATTCTGAGCTTCCAACTGATGTCTCAAGTACATCATGAGAATCAACTTTTCAGAAAATGAAAATACACTCTTGAATCTGACTAACAAACTGAAACTAACTATAAATTCATTAGCATATTAGCTTTTCTTTAGAATTTGTAACAGATAAACCTTATAATCTCATTCCCACATTCACAGTTAATTCTTTTGTTCAATCGTTGATAACAGGCTACTTGACGTCACACAGATAAGGTAAGAGTGGCACAAACATCTTTATCATACAATTATTAGATAGCCTAGGACATAAACAGCCAGGCAACAGATGACAGAAGAGAGAGAATAAAAGGTAGTATGAGGTACTATGGAATGCATCATGTCTGTCTATATGTCACTGGCCAGAATATAATCAGGAATTCACACATAGTTGCAAAAGAATCTGAAAATATTAAGTATGATCAAATTAATTTCCCAGGTGGAAGAGAGAAACCAGTTTGGCAAACAGCTACCCAGGCTGTCATGACGAATTTTATTTCAAGTGTTTTTTAAAATCCAAAATGCTTGCAAGATAGTTAACTACTGATTCAGTCCTGTCTCATCATTCAGTCTGCAACCATCTGAAGGGTGGGACTGATTGCTTAAACATCATCACCATCTTCGTACCTGCACTTGCACAAGTAAGTGTTTGAGAAAATCTTGAAGGAATTAATTTTCTTGATTATATTCTAGTAGCAGGACAAATTAATGCAGCTACCAGAGTGAAAAATAATCTCCTTTTTCAATGCAAAGATCAAGCCAAGTATTTCGAACTGATTATATTTTTATTAAAATAACTATAATACAATGAACCCATAATTGGTTATTCCAAATAATAGCTGAGTTAGTGAATCTCAATATTTGTTTTATTATTGAATGCACAAGGAATGGGAAAGACTGCAAAACGTGCACATTCTCTCATTTTCCTTGAGAGAACAAAAACATGCAGAAAATGCTTAATGATACAATGAATTGGTAATTTTCTAATTTGCTACAAAAGCAGCAGTATTTATCAGGTGCTGCTTACATGTGTATGCTGCAACAAGCCATTAAAGTAATGGCCCTACCTCTCATAAATCAACCAAACAAATATGTCCTCCAGTGCAGCAAGGGTTATAGAGGGGCCTCATGCTCCAGCACAGAGAGCCCAAAGAAAGGATGGCCAAGAGACAGTAACTGATGGAAAAGAGACTTCACATATAGAACCAAAAAAAAAAAATCACTGAAGCCAACGCACACCACTTGTGAATCACAAATGCGTATGGGGTAGAACAGGTATTAAAGATGAAAAGGAAAATCCAGAGGGCATTCATTGACTTTTCCTCTTTATGGGTCATTACGATAGTATCTATTAAAAATAAATAGGTAACACCTAAAATACTTTAAATATGTGAGGAAGTATAAGATATAAAAATTCTTTGACAAGCATATGAAACAAACACTCTTTATCAACAGCGATTATTTAAATATGACCATCATGAAGCTATCAAAAGTCAGGACCAGAGAGCAGCCTGCTCAAAACAGCGACGGTTGGGGTACAGTTAATGCGTAAAGGCAAGGTCAATGTCTTGACCATGAGGTAAGTGACTAATGTAGTGTTCAGGACAAGATGTGAGAGAGGACAGGTGGCAAGAAACTGGCACATTTGATGAGAGTTATGAATATGTTCCTCAACTTACAAGATTAATTATGTTCATACAAAACCATGGAAGTCTGAAATAACTCAAGTCAAAATTCATTTCAGGTTGGGGAAATGGCTCAATATGTAAAACTCTTGCCATGCAAGCATTGGGCACTAGGTTCAAATCCCCAGAACCCACATAAATCCTGGTCTAGTAACATGTACCTGAAATCCAAGTGCTCCTATGGTGAGAAATGAGGTAAAGACCAGAGATCCTTCAGAAGTTCCAGGGAAGCTAACCAGGCACATACTGTGGGGAAATTAGGAGATTCTGCCTCAGACAAGGTTGACAGGGAGGACAGACACTGGCAGTTGTCCTCTGACATCTACATGTAAGCCAAAGAAAGTACAACATCTCTCTCTCTCTCTCTCTCTCTCTCTCTCTCTCTCTCTCTCTCTCTCTCTCTCTCTCTCTCTCTCTGCATTTTAATGCCTAAGGTACTGAATGTCACAGGTTTAAAACACAATACAACACAGAGCATTTCTTGTTAAGCCTATGTTCAAATGGCTGTCTGAGTTCAGCTTACTCCTGCCCAGCATTAGAAAAGAACATTGAACTTTATGTCACTAAAGCCCAACAAAAGATCCAAAGTCAAAACTCATCAGAGGATGATGTCTAGCAAATTGATATCACTTTTACACCATCACAAATTTGAAACATTCTAAATGCATTAGTCTAAGCTAGCAAAGAGCTGTACATGTGGATAACCCAATAGACAAGAAAGACAGTAAGATTGATTGAGAGACTGACACTGATCAAGGAAAAGCCACCAAGATCCCAAGGACCTAGATTCGGATAACTACTACACCAAGACCTTCTTCCAGTTACGTCCTCTGAAACCCAAAGTGTGGAGAGACTTTTGGGGTGCCACTTGGCAGTAATCTGACATTAGCCATGAAAAAGAAGTAAGTACAGGCAGGGACCTGACATTGTCCAAGCACAAGGAAGTAAGAATCTAATTTTAGAGTATAACAAAGAAGTAGGCTCAGATATCTTGATCATCCTTAGAAAGAGCAATCACATGAGTGATCATGGGCCTTTGTGTTTATTGTCTTGCTTGTCCTTGACTATTATCTTGCTTGATTCCTCATTGTACTACTCCCCATTAATACTTGCATGTTATTAAAATGGTATAAAAGTGAATTGGAAAAAATTAAACCAGCCTTCAGTCCCAGAATTGACTGGGGTCAGGCTAAAATGTTGTCTGTCTTTTTTATTAGATATTTTCTTCATTTACATTTCAAATGCTATCCCAAAAGTTCCCTATACCCTCCCCCTGCCCTGCTCCCCTACCCACCCACTTCCCCTTCTTGGCCCTGGCATTCCCCTGTACTGGGGCATATAAAGTTTGCTAGACCAAGGGGCCTTTCTTCCCAATAATGGCCGACTAGGCCATCTTCTAATACATATGCAACTAGGGACATGAGCTCTGGGAGTTCTGATTAGTTCATATTGTTGTCCCACATATAAGGATGCAGACCCCTTCGGCTCTTGGGTATTCTCTCTAGCTCCTACATTGGGGACCCTGTGTTCCTTCCTAGAGATGACTGTGAGCATCCACTTCTGTATTTGCCAGGCACACAGGAGACAGCTATATCAGGGTCCTTTCAGCAAAATCTTGCTGGCATATGCAGTAGTGTCTGCATTAGGTGGCTGATTATGGGATGGACCCCCGGTGGGTCAGTCTCCGGATGGTCCATTCTTTCGTCTTATCTCCAAACTTTGTCTCTGCAACTCCTTCCATGGATATTTTATTCCCTATTCTAGGGAGAAATGAAGTATCCACTCATTGGACTTCCTTCTTGATTTTCTTGTGTTTTGGAAGTTGTATCTTGGGTACTCAAGGTTTCTGGGCTAATATCCACTTATCAGTGAGAACATATCAAGTGACTTCTTTTGTGATTGGGTTACCTCACTCCAGATACATCCATTTGCCCAAGAATTTCATAAATTCATTGTTTTTAATAGCTGAGTAGTACAATATTGTGTTAATGTACCACATTTTCTGTATCCATTCCTCCGTTGAAGGACATCTGGGTTCTGCTTCTGGCTATTATAAATAAGGCTGCTATGAACATAGTGGAGCATGTGTCCTTATTACCAGTTGGAACATCTTCTGGGTATATACCCAAGAGAGGTATTGCTGGATCAATTTGTAGTACTATGTCCAGTTTTCTGAGAAACCGCCAGACTGATTTCCAGAGTGGTTGTACCAGCTTGCAATCCCACCAGCAATGGAGGAGTGTTTCTTTTTCTCCACATCCTCACGAGCATATGCTGTCACCTGAATTTTTGATCCTAGCCATTCTGACAGGTGTAAGGTGGAATCTCAGGGTTGTTTTGATTTGCATTTCCCTGATGATTAAGGATGTTGAACATTTTTTCAAGTGCTTCTCAGCCCTTCAGTATTCCTCAGTTGAGAATTCTTTGTTTAGCTATGTACCCCATTTTTAATGGGGTTATTTGAATTTCTGGAGTTCAGCTTCTTGAGCTCTTTGTATATATTGGATATTAGCCCCCTATCAGATTTAGGATTGGTAAAAATTCTTTCCCAATCCATGGTGGCCTTTTTCTCTTATTGACAGTATCTTTTGCCCTACAGCTTTGCAATTTTATGAAGTCGCATTTGTCCATTTTTGATCTTACAGCATAGGCCATTGCTGTACTGTTTAGGGAGGTCTTTGATCCACTTAGATTTGAGCTTTGTACAAGGAAATAAGAATGGATCAATTCGCATTTTTCTACATGCTGACTGCCAGTTTTGCCAGCACCATTTGTTGAAAATGCTGTCTTTTTTCCACTGGATGGTTTTAGCTCCCTTGTTAAAGATAAGCTGATCAAAGGTGTGTGGATTCATTTCTGGGTCTTCAATTCTATTCCATTGATCTACCTATCTGTCTCTGTACCAATACCATGTAGTTTTTATCACGAATGCTCTGTATTACAGCTTGAGATCGGGCATGGTGATTCCCCCAGAGATTCTTTTATTGTTGAGAATAGTTTATGTTATCCTAGGTTTTTTGTTGTTTCAGATGAATTTTCAAATTGCCCTTTCTATCTCAGTGAAGAATTGAGTTGGAATTTTGATGGGGATTGCATTGAATCTGTAGATTGCTTTTGGCAGGATAGCCATTTTGACTGTATTAATCCTGCCAATCCATGAGCATGGGAGATCTTTCCATCTTCTGAGATCTTCAATTTCTTTCTTCAGAGACTTGAAGTTCTTGTCATGCAGATCTTTCACTTTTTTAGTTAGAGTCACACCAAGGTGTTTTATAGTATTTGTAACTATTGTGAAGGATGTTGTTTCCCTAATTTCTTTCTCGTCCTGATTATCTTTTGTGTAGAGAAAGGCCATCGATTTGTTTGAGGTTAATTTTATATCCAGCCACTGCACTGAAGCTGTTTATCAGGTTTAGGAGTTCTCTGGTGGAATTTTTAGGGTCACTTCTATATACTATCATATCATCTTCAAATAGTGATATTTTGACTTCTTCCTTTCCAATTTGTATCCCCTTGATCTCCTTTCATTGTCGAAATGCTCTGGCAAGGACTTCAAGTACTATATTGAATAGGTAGGGAGAAAGTGGGCAGTCTTGTCTAGTACCTGATTTTAGTGGGATTGCTTCCAGCTTCTCTCCATTTACTTTGATGTTGGCTACTGGTTTGCTGTGGATTGCTTTTATTATGTATAGGTATGGGCCTTGAATTCCTGATCTTTCCATGACTTTTATCATGAAGGGGTGTTGGATTTTGTCAAATGCTTTCTCAGCATCTAAAGAGGTGATCATGTGATTTTTGTCTTTGAGTTTGTTTAGATGGTGGATTACGTTGATGGGTTTCCATATATTAAACCATCCCTGATTCCCTGGGATGAAGCCTCCTTGGTCAAGTTGGATGATCATTTTGATGTGTCCTTGGATTCAGTTTGCAAAGATTTTATTAAGTATTTTTGCATTGATATTCATAAGGAAAATTGGTCTGAAGTTATCTTTCTTTGTTGGATCTTTGTGTGGTTTAGGTATCAGAGCAATTGTGGCTTCATAGAATGAATTGGGTAGAGTACCTTCTGTTTCTATTTTGTGGAATAGTTTGAGGAGAGTTGGAATTAGGTCTTCTTTGAAGGTCTGATAGAACTCTGCACTAAACCCATCTGGTCCAGGGCTTTTGTTGGTTGGGAGACTATTAATGACTGCTTCTATATCTTTAGGGAATATGGGACTGTTAAGATGGTTAATCTGATCCTGATTTAACTTTGGTACCTGGTATCTGTCTAGGAAGTTGTCCATTTCATCCAGGTTTTCCAGTTTTGTTGAGTATAGCCTTTTGTAGTAGGATCTGATGATGTTTGGGATTTCCTCAGGATCTTTTGTTATGTCTCCTTTTTCATTTCTGGTTTTGTTAATTAGGATATTGTCCCTCTGCCCTCTAATTAGTCTGGCTAAGGGTTTATCTATCTTGTTGATTTTATCAAAGAACCAGCTCCTGGTTTGGTTGCTTCTTTGAATAGTTTTTTGTTGTTGTTGTTGTTGTTGTTGTTGTTGTTGTTGTTGTTTCTACTTGGTTGATTTCAGCTCTGAGTTTGATTATTTCCTGCCATGTACTCCTCCTGGGTGAATTTGCTTCCTTTCATTCTAGAGCTTCTAGGTGTGCTGTCAGACTGCTAGTGTATGCTCTCTCTAGTTTCTTTTGGGAGGCACTCAGGGCTATAGATTTTCCTCTTAGGACTGCTTTCATTGTGTCCCATAAGTTTGGGTATGTTGTGGCTTCATTTTCATTAAACCCTAAAAAGTCTTTAATTTCTCTTTATTTCTTCCTTGACCAAGGTATCATTGAGTAGATTGTTGTTCAGTTTCCACATGAAAGTTGGCTTTCTATTATTTATGATGTTATTGAAGATCAGCCTTAGTCTGTGGTGATCTGATAAGATGCATGGGATGATTCCAATATTTTTGTATCTGTGGAGGCCTATTTTGTGACCGATTATATGGTCCATTTTGGAGGAGGTACCATGTGATGCTGAGAAAAAGGTATATCCTTTTTTTTAGGATAAAATGTTATGTAGAGATCTATTAAATCCATTTGTTTCATAAACTTCTGTTAGTGTCCATGTGTCTCTGTTTAGTTTTTGTTTCCAGGATCTGTCCATTGGTGAGAGTGGGTTGTTGATGTCTCCCACTATTATTGTGTGAGGTGCAATGTGTGCTTTGAGCTTTACTAAAGTTTCTTTAATGAATGCGGCTGCCCTTTCATTTGAAGCATAGATATTTAGAATTGAGAGTTCATCTTAGTTGATTTTACCTTTGATGAGTATGAAGTGCCCCTCCTTGGGGTTTTTTTTTGATAACTTTCGGTTGAAAGTCAATTATATTCAATATGAGAATGGCTACTCCAGCTTGTTTCTATGGACCATTTGCTGGGAAAATTGATTTCTAGTCTTTTACTCTGAGTTAGTGTCTGTCTTTGTCCCTGAGGTGGGTTTCCTGTAAGAAGCAAAATGTTGGGTCCTGTTTGTGTAGCCAGTCTGTTAGTCTATGTCTTTTTATTGGGTAATTGAGTCCATTGATGTTAAGAGAAATCACAGAAGAGTAAGTGTTGCTTCCTGTCATTTTTGTTGTTGAAGTTGGGAATCTGATCTTGTGGCTGTCTTCTTTTAGTTTTGTCAAAGGATTACTTTCTTGTTTTTTCTAGGGTGTAGTTTCCATCTTTATGTTGGTGTTTTCCCATTATTATTCTTTGAAGGGCTGGATTCGTGGAAAGATATTGTGTGAATTTGGTTTTGTCATGGAATACTTTGGTTTCTCCATCTATTGTAATTGAGAGTTTTGCTGGGTATAGCAGCCTGGGCTGGCATTTGTGTTCTCTTGGTGTCTGTATAACATCTGTCCAGGATCTTTCACAGTCTCTGGTGAGAAGTCTGGAGTAATTCTAATAGGCCTGCCTTTATATGATACTTGACCTTTTCCCCTTACTGCTTTTTAATATTCTGTCTTTATTTAATGCATTTGTTGTTCTGATTATTATGTGTCGGGAAGAATTTCTTTTCTGGTCCAGTCTATTTAGAGTTCTGTAGGCTTCTTGTATGTTCATGGGCATCTCTTTCTTTAGGTATGGGAAGTTTTCTTCTATAATTTTGTTGAAGATATTTGCTGGCCCTTTAAGTTGAAAATTTTCATTCTCATGTACTCCTATTATATGTAGGTTTGGTCTTCTCATTGTGTCCTGGATTTCTTGGATGTTTTGAGTTAGGATCTTTTTGCATTTTGCATTTTCTTTGATTGTTTTGTCCACATTTCCTATGGAATCCTCAGCACCTGAGATTCTCTCTCCATCTCTTGTATTCTGTTGCTGATGCTCACATCTATGGTTCCTGATTTCTTTCCTAGGGTTTCTATCTCCAGACTTGACTCTCTTTGGGTTTTCTTCATTGTTTCTATTTCCATTTTTAGATCTTGGATGGTTTTGTTAAATTCTATCGCCTGTTTGGTTGTGTTTTCCTGTAATTCTTTAAGGGATTTTTGTGTTTCTTCTACCTGTTTAGCAGTGTTTGCCTGTAGTTCTTTAATGGCTTCTACCTGTTTAGCAGTGTTCTCCTGTAATTCCTTGAGGGATTTTTGTACTTCCCCTTTAAGGGCTTCTACCTGTTTAACCTGTTTAGTAGTGTTCTCCTGTATTTCTTTAAGTGAGTTATTAATGTCCTTCTTAAAATCTTCTACCACCATCATGAGATATGATTCAAAATCCATGTCTTGCTTTTTGGGCGTGTTGGGGTATCCAGGACTTGTTGTGGTGGGCATGCTGGGTTCTGATGATGCCCAGTGTTCTTGGTTTCTGTTAGTAAGATTCTTACATTTGCCTTTCACCATCTGGAAATCTCTGATGCTAATGTTCAAGCTGTCTCTAGTTAGAGCTTGATCCTCCTGTGATTCTGTTAGCCTCTGTCAGCACTCCTGGGAGTCCAACTCTCACCTGAGTTCCAGTGGTCAGAGTACTCTCTGCAGGCAAGCTCTTCTCTTGCAAAGCAGGTGTCCAGCAGTCTGGAGCTCTGATCTACTTCCTGAGTTCTGGGGTCAAAACCCTCCCAGAAGGCTGACTCTCCTCTGACAAGGAATGTGCCTAGGGGTCTGGGTCTACTGGCTGAGGTTGAAGGCCTGACGGGACCCTGACCAAGAAGCTCTGTTGCTTCTATCGCCCACGTGCTCTCAGGTGATCAGGAGGTCCTAGGTGTGGTAGGGATCCCATGATCCCGAGGTGATCCGGAGGACCTGTGGCATGGAGAGCACTCTGGAGCCCTTAGCAGCCTCTGCTGGGCTCAGAAGGAAGATGGCAGGGGTGGCCCCAGCTGGAATAGATCCCAGCTTCTGGTCGGGCAGGGTTCCTTTGTCCCTGTTCCTGCTGGCACAAGACCCTCCGAGATTCTTGAAGCTGATGCTGTGTTCCACTCACCCATGATCCCAAGGTGATCCAGAGGTCCTGTAGTGTGGAGAGCACTCCGGAGGCCTTAGCAGCTCAACTGGACTCAGAAGGAAGATGGCCATCTTTTTCTTTTCAATCCTTACTCCTGCACTGGAGAACCTGTTGACAGAGTGAGCATCTTTGGTCACCAAAGCTGTTTTGTTTTGTCTTTTCTATGAGGAAATGTTGGGAATAGTTTGCAAATCTAGGGAGGCTGGAAAGGCATGTGAGAGAAAATAGTCTCCAAATGACATGGTTGAAGGGAAAACAGTTCCCTGAGGAAAAGCTAAGAAAGCACAAATTTTGCTGATGGTGGACTGAAGTTTTCTGCCTCAGTGAAGAACCTTGTGAAAGCAGGAAGCATGCCTTCAGAATAGGATGCTTTAGGATGCCTTCAATGGCTGACCATAGTGGTCAGAAGCCATACAAGACCCAGGGAAACTGTTAGGAGTTTGATCCTTTCTTTAATACCCTGAATAATTTGGCAACCTGAACATTTAAGTTTGTGAGCCCAGAGAAGAAAATAATTTCAGATGCCAATTGTGACATAAAAATATTTAAGTCTCACTTGCAAACTTTCATTTTATGGTTGGGAAGTCCTTCAAAAAAAAATCATAGCTTGAAGTCCCAACAATAATGAGGCCATCAAATCATGAGAGCCAAGGATGTCCACAAGTGGTTGGATCACTAGATTAAAACAGAGCCAGTCTTAGATGTTCACAGGGATACTCAGGGCTTTGTGTTGGGATATGCTATATTCTGAACTGCCAGGTATGATGGCAAAGTGGGAAAATTATCCAGTTCTTGGGTATGTGCCTGTAGCAAGCAGAAGAAGCATCTGATCTCATAGAGCTGCAGTTTTAGGAGCTTGTAAGCTTCCCAGCATGGCTGCTGGAAGCTGAATCTTGGTTCCCTGGAAGAAGAAACTTTTCAACCACAGAGCTATTTCTCCAGCTTACTCCCCATTACTTTTTTTTTTTTGCACCCAAATCCCTATGTGATTGTTTCCTGTTTCTTACACCCATATATGTCAAATACACTTCATCAGGGCATTCCTCGGAAACTGTCTACAAGAGAAACTCAGCTGCAGTACGATGGCTGTAGGGACCCAATACTCATATACATGGATTTAGAATTATGAAGTTTAGGATTTATAACTGCAATCCAAAGTAGAAAATGTGGTTTGCATTTTTTTTTCAATTTTTCAAGACAGGGTTTCTCTGTATAGCCCTGGCTGACCTGGAGCTCATTCTGTAGACCAGGCTGGCCTCGAACTCATAAATCCACCTGCCTCTGCCTCCCTAGTGCTGGGATTAAAGGCGTGCGCCACCATGCCCGGCGTGGTTTGCATTTTAATTTGGTATACAAACACATTATTAAAACTGAGCATATACAAAATAAAGTTTTGATGAAAAGAATGCAAAATGTATTCAACATTTTTGTTCTATTTTGTATATGAAATGTTTGTCAAGAGTTAGTAAACTGATTTTGTAATCCATCATGGGTCACAAATAGCAGCTTGGAAAAACCTTCTGAAAGGCAATACTCTTTTTAATTTTATTATTCACGATAGAATTTTAGTTCTTTAGTCTCTGAAAAAAAACTATCAAAATCCTTAAAGAAATAATAACCAGAATAAGATTCAAAATATAGTAACCATAGCAGCTAACTGTTGGCGCCTGAACTAAATGTCTTGCATTCTCCCTCATATTTAACCATCATGACTAACAGCCTTCCAGGTTAGCTGACTTTAAAGGATTCATCTCTCACTTGACAAAGAATGGGATTGCATCTTACTAACCTATTATATCGCCCACCCTTTGCCAGTTTTGTCATTGCAGTTTGCTGAGTACTAAGGCACCCAGCAGGGTACAGGACAATGATAAACACCTTTGGGGACTTCTACTTCACTGCAATTCCCTCCTGCACACGGCCCATTCCCCAGTACCGGACATTTTTATGTTCCTTCTTGTAGCAAGTCGACGTCTTAAGGTAGCACAGGATAAACTTTACCAGAAATAGCTTACAGACTTCTCATGCTTTTTATCTGTTCCTATTTTCTACTCTCCGCTATCAGATGGCTTCTGTCACCTCAAAATGCTATTGTCAGTCATCTCATTTAACATTGTTAGTGGCAGCCAGAGAAACTTAGAGAGATCACCGTTTCATCAATTATCTCCAGCAGGGAGGACTTGGTGCTTTTTAAATAGGACCACAATATCAAGTTCATCTACACTATTAGTGAAGTCTTTATCACTGCCAAGTTCAGAGAGGACTAAAGCACTGAAGGTGGTTTTGCCTTTGCATATGGGGAAGCAGCTCGTTTTCTTGTCTTTTTAGTGCTTGGGTTTCATCTCTAAGAGAACCACCACTCAAAATCAGGTCTAGGCAGAACTGTGGGGTGAATATTCTGTAGGTCAATCTAAGAGTTAGTCAGCGGTTACAGATTCTTCACACGTTCAAAGCCCTGCCCTGAAATAAAGTACTATATGAACCTTCAAAGGGATTGGAAGTCTTAGGTGATTGTCAGCGCTGTTCATCAAAGGCTTCCCCTCTTTCCAGGTGCACAGATATGTCACGTTGCTCCGCCTGTGGCAGATAGGTGTGGCAAAATGACCTGTTTCACTGATGAGCACAGGCAGAGAGTTTTTTTTTTCTCTTTATTAGATATTTTCTTCATTTACATTTCACATGTTATTCAGAAATTTTCCCTTACCCTCCCGCATCCCCGCCCTGCTCTCCTACCCACCCCCTCCCACGTAATGGCCCTGGCATTCCCCTGTTCTGGGGCATATAGAGTCTGTATGACCAAGGGGCCTCTCCTCCCAATGATGGCCAACTCGGCCATCTCCTTCNTAGCTGACTGTGAGCATCCACTTCTGTGTTTACCAGGCACTGGTATAGCCTCCCACAAGACAGCTATATCGGGTCCCTTTCAGCATTATCTTGCTGGCATATGCTATAGTGTTTATTTTGGTGGCTGATTATGGGAGGGATCCCTGGCAGCCGCCGTCACTGGTTGGTCCATCCTTTTGATTCAGCTTCACACATGATCAAAAGCCAGTGAGCAAGGGACCACTTCTCTTTCCTGCAGTGGTACCAATTAGCAATGGTCTAAACAGTAGCATCCCTTTCAGCTTGGGTCCCAAAGTAAGACAAAGTAGCCAAGAACTCTAACTGTCCTACAACGCATATATGGTACAAGTAGTGATTTTAAAAGATTTTCTAACAAGCTTTGAGGAAATTAGATTTTATCAGTCAGGGTACAACTCAAATGTGGCCATGTTAAGAATCTCTAGGGAGAGCCGGGCAGTGGTGGCATACACCTTTAATCCCAGCACTTGAGAGTCTGAGGCAGGTGGATTTCTGACTTCAAGGCTAGCCTGGTTTACAAAGTGAGTTCCAGGACAGCCAGGGCTACATAGAGAAACCCTGTCTCGGAAAAAAATTAAAAAATAAAATAATAATAATAATAATTGAATCTCTAGGGAGATTATAAAATATCTTTAAAACATACCATCTCCCTAAAGGTAGAGAAACAAAATATTGTGGGAAAATTTTAATTCTATAAACAGAAGGCTAAGAAGTAAAAGAAATCATTTAATAAAGGAGTAGTCATAACAGGGGTTGATATGGGTAGGGATTTCCACTTGGGTATGGGTATATAGGTCACATGAGAAGAAAGATTGGTGAAGTCGGATGCATGAAGGTACAAGGAAGTAAACAAATATTATACAAAGGAAGATACATTTGACTTGTTTGGTGGAGCAAAGAGCCAAACTCTGAAGTATTAAACAGGAAGATAAAGGGAGATGGGAAGATATAACACCCAGGAAAGGGAAGTTTAGACCTGGTACTAATTCTGTTATTTCCCACTCATTCATCTGTCTACTCTATACCTGAAGTCTGCTGGAAATCTGCTCATGGGATACATGGAAACCAAAGATGAGGTTGTAANTTTGGTGGAGCAAAGAGCCAAACTCTGAAGTATTAAACAGGAAGATAAAGGGAGATGGGAAGATATAACACCCAGGAAAGGGAAGTTTAGACCTGGTACTAATTCTGTTATTTCCCACTCATTCATCTGTCTACTCTATACCTGAAGTCTGCTGGAAATCTGCTCATGGGATACATGGAAACCAAAGATGAGGTTGTAATCATTAGTCTTTGAGATTCTTATTTCACAGGGTTCATATAAAGAAATAATGTCAGTACACTACAGTAGACATTTTTGTCAATATGGGTGTGAGGAAGCATATATGGGAGGAGAAAGCAGGGGACTGGTAAGATTTTACATAAAATGACATCATGGCAGGTCTTTCAAGTAGGTGTACTGATCATGTGGGCAAGGGAAGAAGAGAAATTTCAGACCAGGGAAGCCTACTGATTCATTACTCATGGATCCTCTCTCTCGTTTAGTTATTTCCTTAGGGAACCCTGTGTGTTTGTCTCACTACAAAGCTAGTTTTCTATTTATCAAACCTGCACTGCCTGCCAGGCAATGTACTAACCAACAATGGACAAGACCATCTTCATCATCTCACAGCTGGGAAAAGAGGAGAAGGTGAATCAGACAAGTGATTCCAATCAACCCTGATTGGCATCTGACAGAGAAAATAGGAATGCCATGCCAGTGCATGCCAATGGCCCTTATACAGTAGCGGGGGTAAGCAGGGTAGATTGCCCTGATTGGAGACTTAAAAGTGAAATAGGAGGTAGCCTGGTGAAGTGGAAAGAAAAGATGAAGGGGGGCGAGGAATCCAAATGAAGACTAGAAGTGAAACAGGAAGAGGCAAGCATGGAGTGGCAGTGAAGTTGGGAGAAGTGTAGTATAGTTGAAATTTGGAAGAAGGGGAGTCAAAGATTGAGTAGAGAGGCATGCAGCTAGAGAAATGGCAGGAGCCAACTCCAGATGTCTATGTTTTACCCTAAGATGTATGGACAGCCTGTTAACTATAAAAGAGCAAAGCACAATAAATTATACATTCCAGAAGGCAGCCATATGCAAGACCAGAAAATGGAAAAGAAGCAGGACCAGAGGGAGACCCAAAAAGAAGCTTCTATAAGAGAAAAATGGTGGTTACTTCTCAAGTTGTCAATCACAGAGATAGAAGGTCTAGAGTTGCACTGGATAACATTGTGATCTAGTTTTGAGCTCTGTA
Source organism: Mus minutoides (assembly GCA_902729485.2). NCBI lineage: Eukaryota > Metazoa > Chordata > Mammalia > Rodentia > Muridae > Mus > Mus minutoides. Next base: position 46,909 of record CACVCL010020803.1, read on the forward strand.
TAAATAAGGGGAGCATTAGGGACCATCTCAGGGGCTTTTGGTTTCCAATGCAGGTAAGTAGTCACTCAGGGATGTTCTGCAGAGGAAGACTTGGGATTTACTGAATTATGTGAATGAAATAAAATCTAACATGAAGGGAACCAAACATACTCAACATAGTGAGGGGAGTGTGAACAAAATTTGGTTTAAGATGAGTCTGCAAATGCCCTTCTATATCAGTGCTGTGGCTGCTAAGGGAAAGGAAGCCCCTGCCAGATTCCAGAAGCATTGACGTGATCTGGTTTCTCATAAACAGTTAATGGTGGAGAGAACATTGTTGAAGATTTGGAAGAGAGAATGGCTAGCAGTAAAACACATGATCTCAATTGATTGAGGACCAGGCAATAAGAAAATAAAATAAAGCCATATGAACCACAATAGGGCTCAAAATGTCATAACACAGAAAAAAATGGAAACAAGATATTTTGATGAAATGAAGAAAGACACTATAGATGAACTTGGTTTTATTGATTAGGCGACTAGAGGGGTGGAGATTCCATTAAGACAGGTATAGTCTTTGAGATGAGGAAGAACTTTCTGGCCACTTTGGCCTGAAAATGCTGAGGGTGACAAACTCGTGAGACCTAGAACATTTTGCACAAGAATTCTTGAAACTTGACATTGGCTGTTTAAGAAACTGGAAACATGATCATATGTAAACTAAAGATACAGTCTCAGGAACTGGAGATATGCTCATAGGCATTGTATATTACAGTCAAGTGAATGGGTACCACCCATACATTTAGTTCATGTCAAAAGACAAGAAGTGAATGAAAATCTTTTAGAAGGAATCTCCTATTAACTATGTTCATGGACAGAGTTAGAGGTGGTGGAGATAGAAATCCCTTAACTTCTGAAGCTGAGAGCCACTGGAAGAGAGTCCAGGATGTTCCATGTAGTGGTGTTGGACCCAGAAAGTGAGGTGCTTGTAAAGGGAGAACAGCTTGAAAACTGTACCAGCAGATCAGCACTGATCACCAGTGACACTTCTTACGAACAGAAGCAAGGTCAGGCTTTTGATTATAATGAACAATTTAAAGCATATGCCCAATTTAACTTCTTCTTCTCTTGACAATATTTTTCCCATAAGTTGAATGGCTTTAGCTGAAAAAAATACATACACACACACACACACACACACACACACACACACACACACACACAAACACACACTGGTTAAAAAGTGACTGCCTTGTCACTACTACAGTCAACGAATAACAGTAACTATTATTAGTCGGGCAAATGGGCCAGAAAGAATAGGAAAAGAACTTAGAGTAAATTTGGCTGTTTGACTACTCATCTGAGAAGCTGTCGTAAGGCATCAATTTAAGGGCACCTGCCGCAGCACTCAGTGCTCAGCTCCAACAAGGTCAGTCAAAAATGGCAAGAGCGCCAGCAAAGAGACCCTGCCTGTTCATGCATAATACTCGGTCTATAGCTATTTGGAGACTGGGGGATGTTTCTGGTGGTTTACTTTTATTCCTGGCTAGCTTGTATGTGACATGATGACATGTCACTGCATACCAAGTGTCAAGAGTAAAATATTAGTTTTGAATTTACCAAGACACCTCATTAAAATGAAAAAAATTACACTGTAAACATTTCTAAAGAAACCGAGCCTCCATCTGGTGTGTTCATAACTCAGGAAAAAGCCATAAACAGAAGGATATTTTGTCTATATCCATAACCAGGTCCCCATCTAAGTTCTGAAGATCAAGATGAGTCATTTCCCTGTAAGCAATAATTTCAAATATGCTATAATTACCATCCTGCCCGTGTCACCCAGGAAGACAACAAAACATGTGAGTAACATTATAGGCTGTCAGACTCTCATCAATGATTCCATCTCATGCTGGTGATGACCATTCTCTGTCTCTCTTTTTCTTTATACAATAATAGACCTGCCAGCCTGGCCTGAAATGAAGAGGAAAGCTGCAACGGAGAAGCACCAGGCTCATCATTAGCGTCACTGCCCCAATTCGGGGAAAGCCAGAAGCTTATATTTTAATTGGCTCACTAACATATTTGAAAACATTTCTAATGAGATTTTTTTATGACCATATACAAAAATAACGAGAGAGAACAATTATACTTTCAAGCACTTTACTATCTGGTGTTGAGAACTTAGGAAACTATTTGTCTGTTTTAGCTCAAGTCACTGTCAGCAGCACGGGAACCTGAGTTTTGCTCTGGCAGAGGTGGCTGAAGGCTGAGGCACGTGTTGCTGGGCTCACAGGATGGAAGGGAGTCTGCGCTTTCGTTGCTTGCGAGGGCCGTCACATGAAACAGATTCAGACTACATGGCTGAACCCAGATATATCGTCTTACTTGCTTTGAAATCTAGATGTCCAAAATTAAGATGCCCTCTTCCAGGACTTCTTGTCTCTTGGAGAATATTATGTCTCCTCATCTCCACTCACTACACGCAGGCGTCTTTGGGTCCAAATTTCTCCTTTTTCTCGGGATCCAAATTTCTTTTTTTCTAGAATACCAGTTACATTGCATTAGTGTCTACTCACTCCAAATTACTTGTTTTGGTAAATAATTTATCTCAAGAAGCAGAAATATTTTTCATGTTGTACAAGCATGAAGGCTTGAGTTCCAATCCCCAAATCCCTCATAAAGTCTATCAGGGTAGGGTAATGCCTGTAATCACAGTAATTGGATGGGAAGAAACAAAGAGAGGAGGAAGATCCCCCAGAAGCCTACAGACCAACTAGCTTGGAACACACAGTGGCTAGCAGCAACAAGACCCTATCTTAAACAATGTAGAAAGCAAAGTGCAACACTTGAGGTTGTCCTCTGTCTCTCTCTGTCTCTCTCTGTCTCTCTCTGTCTCTCTGTCTCTCTCTCTCTCTCTCTCTCTCTCACACACACACACACACACATTGTTTTTGTTTGTGTGTTTGTTTTGTTTTGTTTTGTTTTAACAGAATCTTAATTGTTGAATTTTACCAATGAAGACTTGGGAGCCAAATGCTGGGGTGAAAGCCTTTTAACTCACAGAGGGAGAGAATGTACCCACCTGTTCTTCCTCCTCACTGATGTCATGGAAGGCATGCCCTCTCATGCTGTCTCAAAAAAAAAAATTCCTTCAAACTCAATGTCCCTCCCTTCTACTTCCTGTTTGTCTCTCTATCCACTCTCCTGACTTCCTCTTACTCTCTATGGTTTCTTCTCAATGATCCTGTGTTCACTTCCTGTCAACTTGTTTCTTGTTCTACCTCTTGACTTAGGGTTGACTTTATTTAACCCAGTTTACAACATTCAAACAGAAACCTCTTAGATTAGAGCTGTGTGCTTAGCCTGAGCCACACCACAACTAAAAGCAGGTTTGTTTGTTTGTTTTAGAAAACAGCACAATCTCAAAGTTCACAGTGTGATAAAATATCCTGCAAAACAAACAAACACACACAGCATATGCATGCACACATACACACATTAAAATATAAAATTAAAATATAAAAAAACTTATCTCCAAATAAAGTCACATCCTAAGATATTGAGGATTAGGATTTCAACTGATTTGGGAGAAAAGACATAATTAAATCCATAAAAAATGATTCCAATAATTCTTTTGAGAGAGTAAATAAATCGTTTCAGTCAGCCCCATGCAATTATTTGTTATGAACTGACAACTGCCGCGGGTAACAAAATAAAGTGGAGCCAAAGCAGAGACCTATTGCCACAAGATAAAAACAAAGACAGATGAGAAGTAAGCGTGCTATCCAGAGCTCATCTGGAGTGAAGCACATTCCAAAAGATCACAGCCAGTCCACTGGGGGTAAATGGAGCAGGAGAAGTTGGTCTGTGGACACACCCATCCCTGCCACCATCAGCTGCTGAGGGAGAGTAGCCACATGCTTATCCATCCCGGATCACTTAGGACCATTACCACGTACATCATCTCACATTGTAATAATATGGAACCTGCTTATTCAGCCCTTCAGTGGCACACACTGCTCTTGAAGAGGACTTGAATTTTGTTCCCAATACCAATGTTAGACATACACATATACACTCACACAAAAGGGAATGTAAAGAAGAAACAGAAAGATCCATTCTGTCACCTATAAGATAGTTGCCAAATAATACATTTAGTTAACAATTTTTTTTCCTTAATGTTTTAAAAGATCCATATATCTTCCACTGTTTTATAACTTACAAGTCTTTCAACCAAGAGAGATGTGGGTGTAAGGAATAAGAAAATATATAATCCCCACTTTTCAAGGATGGAATGTGGAATGCTTAATGAGAATTAGTAACAATAAATGGAAAATCACATCAACTTATGTGGCTTGATCCTTACAAGGACTTGTTCGCGCGATGTCTTAAAGTTCTATGTGAAGAAAAACCTCTGGCCTCACTGAGTGGAGACACACACACTTGCACACACTGCATCTCCAGTCTCTACGCCAGTACTTTGAATATTCTTTGCTGTTGAAAACCTTCTTCATTAATACAAGTAGAAATTTAGTTGTAGAGAGCCTTTTTATGACAAAATTTGACGCTGATTATTTCACTTCCAATGAAGATAGAATCTAGTATTTCATCCACTTTTACAGTCCATAGAAAATACATGGTTTCTTCCATAAAAAAAAAAAAATCAGGAAGAAAACCAGAACCAAATGAATCCGTGTAAAAAAAAAAATCTCATAATCATAAAATAAATGTGGACTTTAGTTTCTTTAAACCATTATTGGGGATGAAGAAATAGCTCAGTGGTTAAGAGCACCAGCTGCCCTTCTGAAGGACCTAAGTTTGATTCTCAGCACCCAGGTCAGGCAGCTTACGACAGCCTATATCATTCAGCTTCAAGGGAGTAGACACCCTCCTGTGGTCTCAGCAGGTACAGGCATATGTATGGCATATACTCATACATACATACATACATACATACATACATACAATAAAAATAAATCTTTTTTAAAAATAAATAAGTGTTGGCTATTAAATAAGTAAAATTCAAGCCTATGAATTAGAACCATATTTTTCAAGTTATAAAATCTCAAAAAAAAAAAAAATCCCAAGAGTCTAAGTTCAGTAGCACTCCTTCTGAGACATCAGAACTGAGCAGCGGTTTCTGTCTTTGCTTCGGCATGTGTTCTGCCGATAGCCTTTCTAGTGAGATACAGAATACAAGCTGGCACTGGTTGCACATGGTACGCAGAGGAATTGAGACCTAGAACAGCCACTCTAAGAAGCAGCAAACCACATCCTAGACAGAGGAAGCTAAACGAAGCATTTGAGCAGCCGACCCTGTTCTGCAGAGATTCTGAATGGCAGGGCCTGTTTGAAGCTTTTGGCCCATCTTCGGCTCCACAGAGGCCCGGGAGAGCACTGCTTCCACTTCGGACCCCGACTAATTTCCCCAACCTGGCCCTTTCTTTACTTGTCTAACGACTTGAACCTTATTCTCTCTCGAGATAAAAATTTTCCAAAGGCTCATTACCCTGGTTAATTATTGTGCTTTTATCTTAGCCTCGACGAAGAGTAGGGGTGACACTTGTCTCATTCCTTTTTGTCCACCCCGACTCATACTAGGTTCAGGCTGCCAACAGTGCAGAAGTCAGGAGCGTGTGTACTGCAGCGGGTTCTGATGTTGCCGGTCTGCAATCTGTAAAGTAGGCCAGGGTGGAGGTGAATCTGCTCACAGACACGGGATGCTAGAATGAAGGAAGGTGTGTTGGAGGGATGGAGAATGAGCCTAAAAACACAAAGCTGCACCAACACAGGTAGGATCTTGTAAGTGGAATGTGGAGATTCGAATAGCCCTGGATTGAGGCTGCTGGACGCCGTCTCTTCCATTTACTTGTTTGGAGTCCTAAGAGAAGGTCCTTCTGTTCTTCTGTTTCCTCCTCTGTTTCCCCCTAATGATTGCTAAGACTCATGAGTTCAATTAGAGTTAAATTACACAGAGAGAAGGAGAGTTCTCATGTATTTGTTATTACTGCTTTTCAATCAGAAGAAGGAAAGTTAGACAAATCTATATGGGCAGGGATGAATTTGTCTTGCTTCACCATTCTAAACACCAAAATTCTGTTAGCTGGAATTAACAGCGAGTATGTTAAATACATACTTGGAGTAGACTGCGCAGCTACCGACACTGAAGAGGACAGCGTGGGACCCTCGGGTGGGAAGCACACAAGTCACATGCACACTTGGCAGATACTGGCCTCATTTCTCAAATCCTTCGAGACTGGGAGATCATGTCTACCCACGAACTCTTCCTTTATGAGACACTATGCTAACCAGACATGCTATTTGCTCATCACAACAAATAACAGGCGTGCTACATCTCACAGTATTTACTCTTTCATTAGCAAATGAAATGCTGACACTGAGCTAACTACCCTCCGTCCCTCTTGGCAGGGTTGGGATTACGGCCAGACTGTTTAAGGAACTGCAAAAGTGGTTAAGGAAAATGAGACACATTTTCAAAAAGGTTTAATTGATTTCAGGAAAGTTTTTGTGTGTCTTGTTTTAAAACCTATAGGCAGTGGTCAGGACCATAGCTCAGTGGTAAAGCACTTGCCTAGCATGTGTGGAGTTATAAGTTAATGCCCAGCATCTCATGGGAAGAAAGTTGTGAGTATCACAAATCCTATTATTATCTATCTCCCCCAAAATATATATGATACATATAGATTTGTATTTACATATGAATATATCATTTAAATTAAATTTTCCTATCTGAGCTCACAGTGTTCCTCACCAAAAAAAAAAAAAAAAAAAAAAAAAACCAACAACAACAAAAAAAACCATAGACAATCTAACAAAAAAACCTCAACACCCAGCATGAGTAGCCTCCATCTGATTGTTCAGTTTGTTGATCACGACTGTTCAAGAGACCCCTAAAGCATCATAGGCTAATGGTGTTGCCCTTGGGTGCTTCCCTATGGCTGAAAACATAGGGCTGATCTGAACACTACCTAGATATGGCTCAGTAGTTGCATTCCTCACTTGGAGCTGCAACAGGGACCAGCATGGCAAAATAACCATTAGAGAATGTGCTATCACAAAAGGGGAAACCTTGTGAAGTCCCAACCCTAGACAAAGGACTACAGGCAGATACAGAATGTTTAGAGCAGAAGAGTCCTCCTCAGTAAAGGCACATCAATTGGTTACCCAACACACAGGAAATGTAGATATAGGTACGGTTGTGAAGTTAAACAGGTTATATTTATATATTTAGGAACATATATAGGTGTATAAATACATATAAGATATATATAGATATATATATATATTTCATAATGATTAAAAAAATGGAGCCAATAAACTGAAGAGGGTGTATACATATATTGCATATGGATGGTATTAAGGGTGTATACATATATTGCATATGGGTGGTATTAAGGGTGATACATGAGATACATGAGAGGGGTTACAAGAAGAAATGAAGAGAATAATGTAATTATATTTTAATTTTAAAAAATAATAAATAATAATAAAATCTATAGGTAGGCACCAGTTTAAAGAAATGCTGCCTTGCCTCTATGTGACCATTATCTAAAAGACAATTATGTTTGTGGATAATTAAAGCTCTGTTAAAGTTTCATATTCTAAATTTTAAAAAGAAAGTACTATGAATCAAATTTTTTTGTCTGTTGCTTTTCCATGCATGTCTTATTGTGAATCTACTAAACACACAAAATTGCTTTAATTATGCCTTTAAGGTTATGAAGCAGACAAGTCCTATTATGCACAAACACACATATGAGCACACACATGTAATTTTCTCCTTTGTACAGTTACATGAAAAAATAAAGTGAAGTATCTTTTAATATGATTAAGAAAAAGTGTGTATCATTATAAGTAATTTCTGTACACTGTTGTTCTACGTGTTCATGCATCTTGATCTTTAACTACAAACTTTGGGGTTTTTTTTCTTTCAGATTTCTGAGGCACACTAACATATGCAATATATGTATACACCCTTAATACCACCCATATGCAATATATGTATACACCCTTAATACCACCCATATGCAATATATGTATACACCCTTAATACCACCCATATGCAATATATGTATACACCCTTAATACCACCCATATGCAATATATGTATACACCCTTAATACCACCCATATGCAATATATGTATACACCCTTAATACCACCCATATGCAATATATGGATGCACCCTTAATACCACCCATATGCAATATATGGATGCACCCTTAATACCACCCATATGCAATATATGGATGCACCCTTAATACCGCCCATATGCAATATATGGATGCACCCTTAATACCGCCCATATGCAATATATGGATGCACCCTTAATACCACCCATGACCTGAACAGTAAACACATCTGTCATATCCAAAAGCTTCTATATGTACCTTTGCTTTTTTTGTCTTGTATTTATTGTTACTTAATTTTAATGAATTTATTTTTAATTGATGTATAAAAACATTCACACCCTAAGGAAAAGGTCATGCAACAAAGGCAGAGAGAAACTTGGGTGATATTCTTTCGTATTCTTTAAATAATGAGATTTCTTCTTATGGAGAAGAACCTAATTTTTAATAGTGCTTTCACCCAAGTCTTCCCAGTCAACAAAACTTGGATATATTTATCCACTTAGAAATGACTTCTTCATACTCTTGAATACATACTCTTTTTTTTTTTCAATGAACAAAAGGTTCTATAAAGTCAAGAAACAAATGATGAAAAAGACTTTTAACATGTAGAGTGTACAATGGATAGCATACCCAAGTGAGAAGGTAACACTGCAGAGGGAAGGAAAAGGTTATCAGGTACTATGTCATATAAGGATAAAACACATAAGAAATAACAGTTATGAAAAGACATTCAGTTACAAAGAACCCTAGTCATGGTGATACCCACCTAGAAAACAACACGAAGAGACTACTGGCAAGAACTCTTTGCCAAGTGTGCCCTCAACTGCCTACACCGAGGTCTAAAGTCCAGAGCTCAGCACAATAAAGCCACTGTTGGTAATATCTGCTTACGGGGACATTTGGGCTTGAGCTTCTAGCCTTTGCTTCCCTGTAACCAACTGCACGTGGATGTGAGGAAGTATCTTTCCATCAGGACAACCCACATTCTGGAAACCAAAAAGATGGTACTATCCAAGCTTCGTCACTAGATTACTGGGGATTCTGTCTTTAGCAGCTGGAGAAAAAAAAAACAAAGATGTCCCTTAATATCACTAAAAGAAGCTTAAGACCAGAACTGATGACCAAAGAGGGAACAATGACTGAGATGAGGCTTAAATAGAAGAGAGCAGAAGACCTGAAGACACCATCTTGATCCTTGAATCTGATAGTACCTGAACTCCACTGGAAAACGTAATCACATGAACCTACAGAATGGACCCAATAACACATCCATTCTGTAGACTATTATGTCTTTTAAAGATAGGACAAAGAGCCATGTCATGATTAATATTGATTGTCAACTTGACAAGACCTAGAATTATCTCGAAGACAAACCTTTGGATATTTTTATAAGGGAGTTTCTGCTGCAGGATATTTGATCAAGCTGTTAACCCCAAGATTGTGTCATCTTCAAAAAAAACCCAACAACAACAACAACAAAACCCTGTTTCTAGTCAACACTGTTTCTAGTCATGGTGTGGCTCAGCCTTAGAACATGCCTTTAATCCAAGAGCTTTCTGCTTGAATATTGTAAACAGAGTTAAATAAAGTCAACCATATGTCAAGAGGTAGAGCAAGCAACCAGTTGACATGAGGGGAATAAGAAGGAGTCAGGAGGATGGTAGAGATACACACAGGAAGTAGAAGGAAGGGACATTGAGCTTTTGAAGGAGGAGGAAGGCCAGCTGGGTGCTTTCTCTGCCTCTTTTAATTAGCAGGCTTTCACCCCAGCATCTTGCATCACTGGTAAAACCGAATGACTGCAATTTTGTGAAGAAGAAGAAGAAGAAGAAGAAGAAGAAGAAGAAGAAGAAGAAGAAGAAGAAGAAGAAGAAGAAGAAGAAGAAGAAGAAGCAGCTTCTAGATTAGGCTGCCTAATTGTAGGTAGCATCAATCTGTGAGCCCAGTTCAAGTTCTAGCCTGTATAAAAAGAAAAGATAAACTGGAGAGCTGAACTCCTCTCTCTCTCTCTCTCTCTCTCTCTCTCTCTCTCTCTCTCTCTCTCTCCTGCTTCCTGGCTATTGATTCAGTATCACCAGAAGCCTCACTCCAGCCTTACGCCTTCCCCTCTATGATGCACCATAATAAATCCTTCCCTGAGTCACTTTTGTCACATTATTCTTTTTTTAATAGCAACAAGAAAAGTAACCAACAGGGAGCAACAGATGACTTAAAAGATTGGCAAACAATTTTCTTCAAAGGGCCAGGTAGAAAATTTTTATCACACTTGTTTCTTCAGTAAATGTTGGTAAGGTGCAACGGACGCGTCCCATTTCGTCGATATTTCCCACACAAATCGTACCGGTCCTAGTGCAGGCCCCTGGTGTCAATCGGATCGGAATTAAACATGAGTACTACGTAGTAATTCACGTCTTCTTCCATTAAAATAGTTCCTTTACGAAGATTCCTTTTAGTCGTACTAAGCAGGCATTGAAAGCACTGTTGAAACATCGTGGTACAAGCCTTGATGTCCTTGATGATCCCATCACACAGAATGGCTCTACATCTCTGTGTTATTCAACTTGTTGTGCTAATATGAATGACTTAGAATTACTAATGACTTAAAGATAAAAAGAGGGATCAAATGACATGAAAACAATGTGATCCCACAGCTGACAAGATGGCTCAGTGGCTAAGAGTATCCATTGCTCTTGCAAAGAACATGGATTGAGTTCCCAGCACCTGTTTAGGGCAGCTTAAAACCACCTGTGACTTCATTAGCTGATGATCCAGAACTCCCTTCCTTGCCTGGAAAAGCACCAGGCAAGCACTATAGATAGATAGATAGATAGATAGATAGATAGATAGATAGATAGATAGATAGATAGATAGATAGATAGATATAGAGATATAGAGATATAGAGATATAGAGATATAGAGATATAGAGATATATATGTGTGTATACACACATTTTCATATAATATATACTATATATGTGTGTATACACATATTTATAGATAATATATACTATATATGTGTGTGCATGTATACAAGTTCCCACACATACACATAAAATCAAAATATATCTTTTTAAAAAGAAAAAGAAATGTGATTCCCTAAATTTGAGCACTTTTGTCTCTAAATCTAGCTAGAATTAGGTGAAGTTCTAAAAATTCAACCTTACCTACAACACACATACACACAAACACACACATACACATAAACATACACACACACAAAGACACACATACACACAAACATACACATATACAAAAACACATACAAACGCATGCAAACATACATACATACATACATACATACACACACACATATAAACAAATACACATACATACACATACACACAAACACACGCACATACACACACAAACACACAGACATGCTCACACATACAAACATACATACATACACAAACACACACACACACACACACACACACACACACACACACACACACCATTCAGAAGGCAGAGGCTGCTCTCAGTTTCATAGACCATTTACCCAGTTGATACATCAGGCCTAGGAAGATACTTAGCCTGGCTAAATGTCATAGAGCTAATTAGGGGCACAGCATCCCCTCCTGATTCCCAGGCTGGTCTTTTTCCATCACATACTCCAGGTCTATAGACACCATTTCACTTTCTTATTTGAGATGAATGCACAGAAAATAAATGCCCCTCTCGAAACACAACATCATGAATATGTTGAGAGCATGCAGCTCCAAGCAGCTCTACCTTCAAAGATTTTTACACCACAGACAGATTTTCTCTTCTGTAAATTGTTAGCACTATTTTTAGGAGCCCTTTTCTCTGGCAGATCCAGGCGTTCTCGCATCTGAGCCCTGTCATCTCCTCAGTGTGTGTTTAGTCGCTTCTGAGCTCGGCTCACTGTTTGCATATCACGACGCTGGGCAGAGTTCAGCACTACAGAACGTCTTATCCATTTCCTCTTAATCCATTTTAAATTCATCCTGAGCCCATCGGAGCAGGAGATGGAATGAGAGTTTTATAATTACCTTTTGCAAACAGAACATTAAATTATTATACAGTGGAACCCTCTGCTTTCTTAGGCAGGCAGGCCTTCACTTGTCCGGGAACAGCTCTGCCCGACTGTATAAGCACACCTAGGTACAGTAGAAGTCCTCCTGTTAGCTTGGAGTTATCGATCGATTTCGGTAGATTACTGCAATAGATTCTTAAGGAGCCTTAAGATTAAGAGATGTGCTTGGCTTTCTTCTGTCATGTATCTCAGAGGAAAACCAGGAAACGAGACACACAATGAAAAACAGCAGGTAATACCATACGAGACTCCTTATTAAAAACATAAAGTGCCTTTCACTCCTGCTTTTATTAAGTCTACTTTTCAAGCTAAATGGGGTTAGGTGAGGCAATTATAATACAAGTCCCATCTAACTATTTCATTATCCATGTCCTACTGTAAGGTAGCCTCCAGAACAACTTTGAAGGCTCCAGAGTGATGGCAGCGGGTTGAATATAATGAACAGTGTTACAAATGGGGACATGAGACAGCCGGTCTGGTGGGGATGGAATCTCCCAGAAACTGCAACGCTGTAATTACTGAATACTATCTCAGATAGTCTCAGCTGACTTCGAACACCGATAGCCATCTATGGCGGATTGTATTTTTCTCACTTAAAATGAAGCCAATCAGAGTAACCGAAATTTATAAGGCATAACATAAACGCAAAGGAACTGTCTGTCTCTATTACTCTAATTTTTTTTCATCTGGTTTCCAAGCTCATTACACTGGGTACTGGGCAATTGAATTAAAATAGAGTAGAGAATCAGTTTGATATTATTCTGTCTGAGAGCCTACCGGCTACGAGCTATATTTAAAAAGAGCTGAGCCAAATAATTTGAATGAGACAGCAAGAAAAACAGCCATAGAATTTCAGCATTACATCCCAATAATCTTTTCTAAATGGCTGATTTGAAATGGTCACTGAGCTAAGGATGGATCAAGAAAAAGAAGAGACACAGGGGTGAGTGGAAGAAGAGCATGTTGGCCGCAGGGACGCATGAATCACTGTGACTGCCACAAGCAAAACCAGCTCCATTTGCTCTACTCCTCTTAGCACGTTTCCCTAAAGCAAGAGAAAAGACAAAAGTTGGTGACCACAGCTCACTTGAAGTTGCTTTAATCCCCAAGCAAAGACTTCAAATTATCTCCACTAGCTGGCCTATGCTGCGTGGGTAAGAAATACTCCACTGAACATTTTCCTGCTTTCTTGTCTGGAAATACCTAAGCAGAATCAGTTCCCTTTGCTGTGCTGGTCAAGGCAGATGCAAGCAGGAGGTAGATAACAGAGCAACCTCTCTCTTCACTGTCCATCCTTGTCTTCCTCCTCCATTCCCTGCATTGACCAGAGAAGGGAAGAAGACCCATCACACAGTGGTACACAGACACCATGGGACACTATCCAGCTGTAACAAAAAATTTAATTATAGAATTGGAAGATAGATAGATAAAACTAGTAATATCCTATTGAGTGAGGAAAGCCAGACTCAGAAGGCAAATGTCACCTGCTCCCTCTCTTCTGATTTTAGGTTAAATCTATAGCCTGAAATAACTCAGTAACTAGGAAAACAAAGAAAGACCATGGTAGGGGCTAGCAGAGCAATAGAGGGTGATACTACGGCACAAGTGACCTGAAGGAGGAAATGGGCAAATGGGAGGGGGGGAAGCTTAAATAATAATGAGAGGAAAAAGAAATGAAAACAGAGGAAAGGGAGAAGAGGATAGAACAAAACAGTAAGGATGTCTGAAAATGTCAAGAGCCATCCTAAAACCTAGATACTAGGAATACACACTCTTGGACATAAACACAGACAGATGCATGCACACACACATACACTACACACACACACTCACACACACACACACACACACACACACAAACGCTCCTGCCTTTAGAAGCATACATATTATAGATAGTGGTACAGGAGATCATTCAACACACATTTAACCAATAGCAATCAAACTGTGATTAAGAATCATGACTGAGAACTTTTATTTTTAAAATATCACATATTTAAAGGTCTTTGTTTTACTGTCTCCTTGATTTTACAGGGTTAAAACAACTTCCAGTGATTCTGTTATATCGTCTTCAGACATCTTCTCAGGCAGTGGGTCTGAATGTCTTTGAGTGCATAGGTGGAAACACAGAGGGCTTATATGTGGCTTATACCTTTAGTTACAAATATAACAAGGAAACTTTCATGTTTATACACATATTTATGTAAAGCTGAAAAGCAGTTAAGGAAAAAAATCACCTATAGTAATAATTTCCCTGTTGGCTACATGGAATACACCACAATTTTATAAGTTATTCTCTCTCTCACTCTCTCTTTCTCTCTCTCTCTCTCTCTCTCTCTCTCTCTCTCTCTCCTTCTCTCTCTGTCACACATAGAGACACATACACACACCACTACCACTACTATTAACACCCACACCATCCTCTACAAAAAACAACAATGGACTGGTATGCTACAAACAAAGAAAGCAAAATGCATAGACAGTATGAAATGACATTAGAATACTTTATGAAGTATTACTGTATATCCTGATTTTTTTTATTTAGAAAAACGACTTGTCAAATCAGATTTAGAGGAAGCATCCCACTGAAGTGTGCTGAGCAATCTGACATGGTTGATGAAGAGGACATTTCAAAACTTACAAACGCTTCCCATTGTTTAGAATGAGCATGACCTTGGGCAACTGCATCACATGTGCCTCTCCACTAGTCTTCTCGGCTCCCGTGATTGTCAAAAGCACTCTAGAGATGTCTGGCCATCCTTTTGTGAGCCATGGTGTCTACTGAGATTCTGAGGAAAGGGACTTCACTGGCTATGTGTAAAGCAGTAACAAGATTTACAAGTTTGATTATCTAAAATGGATGCTTGTATTCTGGTAATGTAGAGAATGTTCACTGCTGTATTAGTCATAATAAAAGCATGCCAAATGGATAAGCAAGCATCATTATAAAGGAGGTTAGTGTTTGCCATGACACTGGATAGGTGTCTTGTGGCTTGAACAATGAAGATGTAACTATTTTCATATACAAGTTATTAGCTCAAGTTGTGCTTTATTGTACCATAACTTTGCTCCTATAGCAACATGGTCCTGGCAGAAAAATAATGATGCCGGGTGTTCCATGCCAGATGTTTTTAAAGCAAAGTTGATGACTTAATTCTAAACTAGCTTAAATGGTAGGCATAAGCAGTCCAGAAAAAAATACAAATAAAGGAGCTGTAGAACTGTGATGTCTAGTTAATTAAAAGCACATATTTTTAGATATCTTTTCTCTGGTACAACACTTTGCCATGGAAATGTCTGCAAGTGCATGCATAATTTAAATTATCCAGTAGCCACAGAAAATGAATCTAATATCACTGAGATAATTTGACCCCAATGTTTCCAAACTGTTATGTTCCTGTGAAAGTGGTATGCAGCTTATCAATAATATTTTTTACATTATTTCTTCCTACTAAGTATAATTTTAATCCAGTGTATGGTTTACACTTAATAGCTTTTCTCAGTCCAAAACAGCTGCCTTTCACGTGCTTGATCACCATGAGCAGCTTTGGGGTTTTGGCAATGCATTGCACAGTTCAGACATGACATTTAGCACAAGTGATTTACCTTCCTATGAAGCTTATGAAAGTATGCAAGAAAGATGAGTCAGAGAAGGTTGTGTGCTCCTCATTCACCACTATGAAACAGCTGCATATATTCGCTTCACAAAGATGGGCTCAGTGCCTCCATTTAATCAAGATGATCTCGGGTCTGAGTTCAAGGCAGAAAACATCTTTTTAAACATCTTTTTAAATCCCAAAGTCCAATAATTGTGCCCCAGGTTATTTTGTCCTTCCACAAGAAAGAACATCCAGAAATCAGAAATTGCGGATCTCTAAATGGTACAGAATATATATATACACATACACACATACACACACACACACACACACACACACACACACACACACACACACACACACATTTGCCAGCTATGGGAGATGGAGGCTCATAGGTGATAACAATGAAAATTAAAGAAAATGGTTCATATCAAATATCAGGGCTGTGTCTCAGCAGGCAATGACAAAGGGGAACTCCAGGTTCAAACAGATGGAGAAGAAGCAGTTTGGAGGTCACATCACTAGATGGGAGCCAAGGAGAAGCATGGATAAGTCCAGGGTGGTTCTGAAAGTGCATTATTTGAGAAGCAGCCAGACCCCTGCCAACTTCCAAAAGAAAAACCCAGAAAGCAGAAAGAACAGGTCACGGATTGTTGTTGCCACTTAGTGGTTGTTTAGGGAAGAGATAGTGCTGTATTTCCTGTATGAGTGTCTTGCCTTCTTGTGTCACATGACAGTCATCTTTTCTCCTTTCCACTCAAGAGCTGCCAGCTCTGAGAGACGCACACAGCACTCAAGCACATGGCCCAGCCTGCTTACTTGTAGGTCCTTTCATGGCGGAGAAATGGAGACAGAAGGGAGCTCTTGCCAAGTTGAACAAAGACTTGGCTGAATTAATAATAAAGGGAGTAAAGAGAGGGAGTAAGGGGGTGATAAGACCAGCAACTAGGGCAAGGCTCATGCTTGCTAACTTCTGTAACTCTGTTTGTCCTTTTGGCTTGCCTCGTGGGTTAGTTCAAAACGAAGGACTATTTAGCCCTCCCTGATGGGACTAGGATGGACAAACAATTCAACCAATTCCAGTTAGGAAGAGTTGGGAACCACAGAAAATACTTTAGAGTATCAACTCCCTAAGAACATAGATCAGGCTTCCTCCCCAGAACCTACAATAGTACCTTAAGAAACACTCAAAAAGATGACAGTAAGAACTTAGTGGGTATTTGAATTAAGTAAAAGAAGGAGAAAGACATCTTCCAGTTTGAAAAAAATCAAAGCTGGCCAGTCGAGTGATGTCTCCAGAGAAAAGTCAAAGGGCTCAGACCCTAACGAGACCAAGTATGAGAACAAACGGGAAAGCCAGGTGAGAACTGCCCAGCAACACTGGAGAACGCACACTCAGAGTCGATCCTTCCCTGTTCTTTAAAAGATAATGAAATGAACTCATTTGTTGATCAATGTCTTTACACGTTTGTGTCTATTGATTTATCACTTCTGTTAAGAGTCTGCTCTGAAACCTAATCACTTTGCTTTCGGCAGCTAATCCTCCTTTTAGCCTGGAGGTCATTTTTTAGCTACTCTTATTCATACTGTCTTCTAAAAAAAGTAAATAATTTCCCCTCCATCTTTGATGCTTATGCTGTTCAAATATTTGTATAGCATTACTGCGTCTCCCATTAGCTGTTGCTGAGCCAAGCTTTAAGGATTAGGCACAGTTAGATCCTTTAAACCCGGTAAATACCTCTAATCAATCCTTCCATTACTCTCGCTATTTTTGATGCTCTTCTTGGGAGCATCTCCGGTGTCTTTGTCAATCTCTACAACACTGAAAAGTCTGCAGGGTATCTTGATAGTACAAAAGAACCTGGCCAAAGTCATATCTTGGAATATTTTTCTTGGGCTATGTGCATCAAAATATCCCCCAAATGATCAATCACAAAATAAATTTCTGGAAACCGTACAACCAAACCCAATGAATTAAGAGTTTGTTGGGAGGTAGTTCCAGGAATTCAAATTTTTAAAATGTTTAGACTCTCCAGTTATTTGTAGGCATACTAGAATTTCAAGGTCGCCTGTCAGATCATCATTAAGGAATCTCCAGGGCTAGAAAGATGGCTCCACAGTTAAGGGATCTTACTGCTCTTTCAGAGAGGACTGGAGTTTGATCCCGACCCCCAGGTTGAACAACTTTCAACTGCCCTGTAACTCCAGATACAAATGTCCTCTTTTGTACTCTACAGTTACCTGCCAATATTAGGGTGTACTCACACATGGGGACATATATACACAATTTTTTAAGAATTAAAAATCACTAAAAAAATGGACCTTTACATGAAAGCTGAATACTTTTGTACCTAGGTATCTAGATGTAAAAAGTTAACACTTAAAATGGTACCCCACTGGGCCTAAGAACATGGCTCAGCAGAAAGCTATGCCTCATAAGTATAAGAACCTGAGTTTGGATCCCCAGAAAGCAGGTTAATTCCTGTTAGGCATGGCATCACACTTATAATACCAACTTCAGAAGATAAAGACAGTGGTTTCCTGGAACAAGCAGGCTAGCCACAGCAGCCATGCTAACAAGCTCTGGGTTTGATTAAGAGAGCCTGCCTCAGTGAATACCATGGAATAGTGATCTATAATAGATCCTTGACATTGACCTCAGGCCTCCAAATGCTAGTACATATACATGCATGTACATTCTCTCTCACACACGGTTATGCTCACACACACTCAAACATTCGCATGCAATGCATGTGTGCAAAAAAAAATGGAAAAAGAAAAAATACCAACCACCATTATTCATGACTATTTCATAAGTTATCAGAAAAACACAGCAGGAGTCTCAGACGTTCAGGAGAGGTAAATGAACAGGACTACATATCTAATTATAATCTTTTGACACATTACACTACAAGCCCTAGATAGTCTTTATAAAAGATCCTTGGTTTATGGTACTTTTCGCCATTTTCCACACATGGCTCTCATTTGTTATATATTTGTTTGTTTGCTTCCTTGCTCATTTGTTTAAAATATACTAAGCAACAGGGATCCCTCCACCCAACACCGAAACTAGAACATACATATTAACATCCTGTGTGATGTTTTGCCTCCTGTCCCCAAGACAGCTTTTATTACTATGCAGTCTGCAGAGAACAAACTCTGGGGTTAGCGGGGAGCCTGCTGGGACCTTTATAATGTTTTTTTTTCTCCCACTGAAAAGAAGCATTTTGAAAACATGGTAGTCCATAGGCATGGGATGAAATGAAGGCAGAAACTCCTGGGAGAACTCATTACAACACTGCTCATTCTCCAGTCCGACACAAAGAACCTACTATGTACTGGAATCTGGAGCGACAAAGATGGTTCCTACCCTCACAGATCAAATCTTCCGTTGAGGTAGCAAAGGAAACTAGGAAAGAGCAATCAGATCAATGAGAGAAATCTGTCAAAACAGAAGTGAGACTCAACAGAGGAACAGCCAGCATTGCCCGGGAAAAGAGGGAAAGGCCAGGATGGGTTTTATGGGGAAGGAAACTCTAGAACAAAGTCCAGTCCTGAGAGATGAATTTGAAAGAATGCAAAATAAAAATCTGACTTTGAATCTCAGAAGCAAGGCCAGGGGCCAAAAACAGCCTTTAAAATTAAATTATACTTGGTGTTCACATACATATTAACATGTCCAAGGTCATACATGTGAACTTACTTAAGTCTCAGCCATGCAGAGACTATGGACTACTCAGTAAAAATCCAATCCAACACCTGGGAAAGAAGAAAATCACTTGCTTCAGATGTCCTGAATTCACTTAAAGATGACCTATAATGCACTGTTACATGTTGGTATTTATTTGCATGTATGTGTGTCATGGCACACATGCATATGTACATGTATAGTTTATGAGTGTGGATGAATGTGGGTATGTGTGTACACATCAGGATGAAGAGCAGAGACTGATATTAGGTGTCTTCCTTGACTCCTCGCCACATATATAATGATGTCAGGCCACTCGACCCCGGATCTTACAGATTTGACTAATACAGCTAGTGAGTTTCCCACTAGGATGCTGCCTCTGCCTCCTGAGGGCTGTGATTACAGCTGGCTACCCACTGTTGAGTAGGTGAGAGGGATCAAAATTTTAGTCCTCACACTCTTGGGGCAAATGCCTTACATATTGAGTCCTCTCCCTCGTCTTTCATGCTTTCTAAAACTTACATTTCTTCAAAATATAGGATGCCCCCAATGATGCTCTCAAATATATATATATATTTTTTTTTAATTCTAAAAGAGTTTCTTCCTCTTCTAGGTCATCGAAAACTATCGCCTGAGCTAAAATAGTGGATTATCAAAGTTTTATATAACTTGTGACTTCTAAACAACCTACACTCTGAGAAGTCACAATGGGTGGAGAATCAGCGGAGAATCAGAAGGTAGGAGTCCAACTGGAGAAAGGTTGTTTCTGTCAGTTTGAGAAGCTGTTAGGAAGTGTCTTGGACTTGAAAAGTAAAAATAACACCAAGTCTTTGTTTAAAGAGATTTGATCCAAAATCAAGATGCCAATCGTCTATGGGAAGCAAGGGCTGTCTTTCTGCCTCCTTGATCCACCTCCCATAGTTACAGCTTAGTATGCAAAACCTAAATATCATATATGTAGCCTACTTGTGTTTCTAGCTGCATTGCCATGTGGCTGAATGACTAAACAAATTCCCTTTGGATTCTTTCATATGAGCACTTACTCCCACATACAAGATCATTTATGACCCGTCATCTTCCAGGCCCACACCTTAATACAATTATGAAGTGGAAGTTTCTGATTGTATCACATGCTATTTTGCTGAGACAAAACCCGGGGGAGCACATGTGATGTTTGCGGAGAGTATAAGTGGGACTCAATGGACAGTGACAAGGCGCTTGCATACTTGGTCTTGAGTCTTTGCTGATCATAGAGAGAGGCACAGCAGAGAACTTCTGGCATTCTGATTGGTCCTGGTTGCTCCCACTGACTGTGCCTATTCGGTGGAGGCCTGTTGGTTTCTGCTGGATCGTGCCACTGCTGGTGATTTGGGTTTGGTGACACTTTTGAAGTGGGCTATTGGTATCCTGACACTACTGAATTGGGCTGCTACTATCCTGATGAACAGAAATTGTAATCACACCCAAAGAACTACTTTTTAACAGGTCCCCATCCCCTTGGCATACTTACCATCCTTTCTCCCTTACCTTTGGATGGTGGATTAGAAGGAGTGTTTGAATTGTTTGAGAATCCTTATTAAAGTAGGATTTGAAATTTCTAAACCTACACAATTATAACAGGTATTGAATTTCAGCATATGACCTTTGGGGAAACACAAACATTCAGATGAGAGACATCTACCCCTGGCTTCCTAAAAATCCATAACCTCACACACAAACCACACCCATACAATCCCAATAGTTCCAAAAGTCTTATCTCTTTCCAGCATCCATTCAAAAATCTAAGGTCCAGGGTCTCCTCCAAATTTCATCTACATCAAATGTGAGACTCAAAGCACTGTCCATCCAGGGGTAAGTTTTGACTCTAACTTTAAGCCTCTGAAATCAAATGTTATGTACTTCCAAAATACAATAGATGAATATAGAGTAGACATTTCCATTCTAAAAGGGAGAGATGAAAGTAGTAACAAACCGGGCTTATTGGTATACACTTGCAATCCTGGCTACTCCAGCAGTGGAAGCAAAAAGATCCAAGACAAGGCTAGCCTGATCTATATACTGAGTTATAGACCAACTGGTTTAGCAAGATCCAGGTTCAAAAGAATATACATTCAAATGTGTATGAGAAGGATATATAACATAGTTGTGTGGCACTTGCTGGTGCACATAAGGCCCTAGGTTCAAGCCTTAGCACTACAAAAATAAAAATGGAAAGGAAAAGATAGCAGGTCCTAAGGAAGTCCTCCAAATCTCATTAAATATTGTGGGTGTAGATCTCTTTGACTCCACGTGCTGCCTTCTGGATACAATGGGATAATAATGAATCCTCTCCCAAATCTCTGGTATGCCCTTTCTCTGTGGCTGTGCAGGGTACAGCAGCACAACTCTTTGTTAGATTAACCTGTCTAGGGCTTTCCTAGGTTGGAGTTGCATGGCCAAATTGTTTCTGTTATCAAGGCAATGGAAGCATCTCATGTCCTCCTGGGCTGCTGCTGCCTTCATAAGCTTAGACTGGCCCAGCCTTAAGAATGCTTTTGAAGGAGACTACTGAGGCCTCAGACACTGCTGCTTAGCAACCTCTCACAGCTCTGCCACACGTTCTATCACACTTCCCCTTGACCATCCCAGGTTCAGCTCCACTGGTTCCAGAGAACACAAATGATACACTGTGTGCTGATGTCTGCCTGGTGACATCATCATCTGCATCTTGGAGTGTTCAAGTTGGGTGGGAATGGATCAGAGCTTTCCTTACATATTTCAGAGGATGCCACAAAAGCCTGCCAGCTAAGACAGAGAACTGTCATGGGGCCAAGGCCACTTCTGTAGGAGTAGGGGTACTTGAAGCAGGTGCCACATGCCCTTTCTAGCATGGTGGTTGGATCCTCCGCTTCTTTCCACACATGGCAGTCTCCTTGGGCCTGTCTCTTTTAGATACTCCAGCAGGAGCTAAGTGAGAATATTGACTTTTCTTGACTTCACTGTTACTTACTCTGTGGTAAAGAGCAATTCCTTTGGCATGTACGTGTATTTCCTCCCTTCTGTATTCTCTCAGAATGGAACTTTAATGCTTGCTTTTTACAAATTTTCCTTCTGATCTATAGATTAAAATTAATAAAATATGCCCAGATTAGTGTTAATCAAAATAAATAGGTAAGTAAACAAACAATGAAACATTATTAATTGTTTTTTGTTTTGTTTAGCCTTCTAGTGGTTCCCAATAAAGATTAATGAGTTAATTCTTGAAACCCCTTGAAAGTATTAGGATATTACATATTACTAAGAGGAAAGAGCTGTATGTTAAAAATTAATTGGAAGAAACCACTCGCAGATTGTAATAAGGAAGCATCCCAAGTTCCAAGGGCACTGGGGACCTCCAGTAAACAAGCCCTCATTAATTTGGCTAATTAGCCACTTGCTGAATTTGCTGGTTTGTAAGTGGCACCCTTTTAAGCAGAAAATTGAGTTGTAAAGTTCCAGGAGCCATCTGTGTGGTTAAGATGGCATCAGTACCCTATACTTTGGATTTCAAAGCAAATCTTACACGTTCAAAAATGTTCTTGGGATATTTGGACATCTCAGGCTCATGTGTATAATATGAGATGGACAAAGAGCTGGAAAGAAAGAGGAGGAAGGAATAGGAGAAAAATCACAGAAGCCATTTCATGCATATGTGTGTGTGTGTGTATGCATGTGTGTAAGTGTGCATGTGTGTATGTATGCATGCATGTGTGTATGTATGTGTATATGCATAGGTGTATGTATGCATGTGTGTATGCATGTGTGTGAGGGTGCATGTATATATGTATGTGTGTGTATGCATATGTGTGTGTGCATGTGTATATGTATGTGTGTATGCATGTGTGTGAGTTTGCATGTGTGTATGCATGTGTGTGTGCGTGTATATATGTATGTGTGTACGCATGTGTGTGAGTGTGCATGTGTGTATGCATGTGTGTATGTGTATATGTATGTGTATATGCATGTGTTTATATATGCAAGTGTGTGTGCATGTGTGTATGCATGTGTGTGAGTGTGCATGTGTGTGAGTGTGCATGTGTGTATGTATGCATGCAAGTGTGTGTGTGTTTGTGGGGGGCAGTGAGTGGCATTTGTACACATTTGATCATGTGGAAGAAGAGGAAGGGAAGAAGCAATAAACTTGACTTCCATGACTGGCCAATAAAAGCTCCATATGTCCTTAATGAAGTGGAGGATATATGGTAGCTCCCATATATTGTGGGGAGGGGAGCATCCAAAGCTACCCGCACTCAAACAGCCCTAGTCTTACTGCCCAAACACAGCCTTAGACTGTGCCAAAAAATACTAAAAGCATCTGACTTCCCATTTCCTCTTCATATTCATTTACCACATCACCATCACATCTCATGGCTTTCTTATTGGCAGGTGGAAATGCCCTGTGACAGACAGCACTACACTGATAAACTATCTTCCATGGTGTCAGGCCTAGAGGTAGCTCAAGCCACCCATTATGTGATGGATTTGCTTACGTTTGATCACAAAAGGTTGTCTTGATTATGTCTTGAATTCCATCAATGAAAATCCAACTCAAAATTATAAAACCCGTGCAGAAAAGTACTAAATGGTAGAATAAAGACCACTAATGTGGCTAATTTTTTTTCTTGTCAAATTCTTCTAAATGACAAACGGAGACCGGTTCAGACCACGGTGTATGGGCATTCGGGTCGTGATCTCTCGATTTTGCGGTCATAGTCATCAAGTGTCAATGTCTCTTCCTGGGACAGAGTATATTAACATATAAAACCAAAACGAACGAAACAAAAGAAACCGAAACGTAAATTCCACCTAAAAACAAACAAACAAACGTTGGTTGGTTGGTTGGTTGGTTGGTTGGTTTGTTGGTTGGTTTTGGTTTTGTTGTAGTCGTTTTTCCTCAACAATAACCAATTCCCCTGAAAAAGCAAAAGCATGTGACTGGTGGTAGAATACAATATTATTTTAAAACTGAAGTCATTCTGGTTTCTAGACTCTGTCAGAAGAAATCCATACTTCCAAGAGTACTAATTAAATGAATTCTCACACAATATTCACACTTCCCACGGCTGTGTGTATCCCTGAACATCTCTCCCCCACCAGGCTTTCCAAACACAGTTCAGGTAGACCAGAAGCACAGAGAAGCGGTGGGCACAAACAGGGTTTGCTCAGTTGGTACACAAAGCATACATAAATATCCTTACTCACAGGCAAGAGCTGGAAGATATTTCTGAATATTGCTAATGAGTGGAAGGAGCAAGCTTTTTTATCATGCAGCGGTGCAAATTAGATATTTATGGGTATCCTGTGGTGTTTAAGGTGTTGTTCCTTTCCAGTATTTGAGGATAGAAAGCTTTATATTCTAAGAATCTCCTCCTTGATGATCTTTCCTTGGGTACAAAGACATTCAAATCTAGAGATTGCACATTTTGACTAAAGAGCCTTTAAGCCCTCTGTCAGTGCAAAGTATACCCCTAGGCTTTGGGGGATTTTTCAGTGGATATTTAAAAAAACAGTTTTATTAAAACATACCCCACAGATCACAGAGGGCACTTTTATCAGGTATACAATTTGGTTGGTCTGAGTATGTGCAGCCATCTCCACAGTCAACTTTAGAGCATTATTACTTCAGAAAGAAATTTTGTACCCTTTAAATATTAGCCCTTATCTTCCCACTCCCCTATTTTGTGAGAGCAGTATCTTTTCTTTCTCTCCAAATTTCACTGGTCCAGAAATTCAATATTGATTCACTTTCATGGAAACTTTCATGAATGACTTCTGACACTTAGCATCTTTTCAAGGTTCATCCATGTCGTAATGTGAGCCAATAGTTCATCATTCTCATGTAAAATTTGATTGGATGTATTTCCCACAATGTATCCATTTGTCACTCTGTGTATGTTTAGACCTCTTCTTTGTTGGGACCTGTACGGTGTATGTGCAAGTTTTACATTGCACTTACTAAGGAATATTATCATTCTCAGAAGTGTATGAGAATCTGTGTTTCACATCCTTACCAGCACTTGTTATTGTTTGGCCTTTCTTGCTCCAGTCATCTTAGTGAGGATGAAAAGGCATCTTGTGATTTTAGCTGTATGTCTCCGAATGTCTGTGGAGAGGACTGAGACAGACTGTCTATGACAGGTTTCAAACCAGCAGTTCAGGAGACCAGGCCTAAATATCTGTTTGCCAGAACTGGGCAAGTCAGTTACTGGAAAAAGTACAGGCCGAAGGCAGCCAATCAAAAGCTTGCCCCGCCACCTGACATGAGCCAAGAGCACCAAGTCAGCAACAGTTTCCAGGCTTTCCAGCAGCAGTTTCCAGGACCCTTAGCAATAGTTCTGGATGGTCCCCAGAGCCTTAGCCAATCCCAAAGATGCCCATACCCTAGAGAAGAAGCCAACCAAACAAGATAAAGGTCACCTACCTCTCCCAGGAATTCCCCTAATTGGCTATAAACTGGGCTTTGAGCTCACCTAGGAGTCTTCATCCTGGTAAATGGTGGAATACTTTGTAATAAAACACTCTTTGCTTTTGGATACTATTTGAGTCTTAGGTATCATTCTTCGGCAAATCACTGAGCCTTACACAGTGACAAAGAGAATCTTTTTGTTTGTTTATTGTCCACGGCTAGCTGTTCCTTGGAGAAACGTCTGTCCAGATACTTCCCCCATTTTTACATTTAATCATCTTTTTATTATTGAACTATAAGGATTCTTTACATATTCTGTACAAAAGAATCAGGCACATGATATGTCAGCCTTCTCTCACATCCTATGGGTTGTCTGTTCATGTGTGTTCCTTTAACAGCTTTAATTTTGAGAGAAGGTTTTAGAGAATTCCAGTTGTATAGTATTATCACATCCTGGCAGCTCACAGAAAGCACTGGAAATTCCAGAATCATTAAGCACAGAGGCTTTTTCCTCCCAGGGAAGGAAATGGCTGGCCCCTGTTCACCCAGAGACTGGAATGGATGCTGTCCAGCATCCTGGTGATGCTTTGTTATTCTATGAAGCCAGACTTCACCTGAATCCTGCACAATTCCCCAGCTTTGTTTAGGTCCTAATCCTGAGCTTTGTCTCTCAGTGAATAGAACCCATCCTTATGATAGAGTTCCCTTGTACTTTGCATCCTCCATCAATAGAATCCATCCTTACGCTGATTACAAATCCTTCATCCCCAGGCCCTTGCTCTGAGCACCGTTTGTCTGGCTTGAGGTTTTCAGGGGCTTTGCTACAGAGATGTACTCTGCAAGGGAGCTTGAAGGAAGCCATCCCAGAAGCTTTGTTTTGAAAATCATCACATGGAAATCCCCACCCCACCCCCACCGCGAAGTTTCGCTGTGTTTAAATGTGTACGAAAACAAAGAGTGAGACTCTGGAGGTTTTTGACCCAGGGCCTGCTGACATTCTTCAGCTCATTCAGATCATTTTTCCTTCCAGCAGTGATGTGTGCTGGGACCCCAACAAAATGGGGGCTACATTTGACACTGCCCTCACCCCACCCTAGGACATGACCATCTCTGCTCATCTCTGCCCCCCCGCCCCACATGCTTACTACACCTTGACTCAACTGGTTTTCTGTCTCGTTTTGTTTTCTATTTTGCAAGCGTAGCAAGTTTTTCTGTTTGAACTTTTGTTGTTGTTTGTTTGTTTTTTGTTTTTTTACTCAACCAACACTTTTTATTATAATTTTGTCATAGAAATGAACTCATTTACTGTAGGCCAGGGCTGCTCAAAAGGTAGCACTTCTACTGGTCTTTCATTTCCTTCAGTCTCCTGATGGCAGGTTTGACTGTGACAGTGGGAATGCTGTTATAAATCTAGGTCCTACCAGCCATTGTTGCTGTGAAGGAACCACAGTGCCCGATGACAGTGGCCCACATTATTATCTTGGTCTTGCCCCAGAGGATCCTGGTGTGCTAGTTATTTCTCTGTGTGTATGCAAGTGAGTGGGGTGTGCATGTGTGTATGTGCGTGTGTGCAGGCTCCCCACCCACTCATCCATTGGTAGCACCGGGCATTTATTATAGTTCTTTGATGCAGGGCTCAGTCCTGTGAGCTATGTATGCATGCCTTCTAGCTGAAGTTCTATAACTAATGAAGAAGACTAATGAGTGTGAATTTTCCTATATATCCTTTTTCTCTGAAGGATTTCTCTAAAATCCGGACAAGCATGTGAAAGGTCGGAAGACAACCTCAGCTTTTAATCCTCGCCTTTCCTTTCCCTTGCCACTGCCTTTACCAAGCTGGCTCCCCCACGAGCCTTATCCTGCATCTAACTATAAGAGCCCGAAGAATACGGGACACACACTGTTGCCTCTGGCTCTCTGTGGGTTCTATGGATCAAACTAAGCTTCTCACCCTTGCACAGCAAGCTCTTTACTCACTGAGCCATCTCTCCAGACCAACATAGTAGAACTTTGCAGATCTCAGCTTGAATAGACTCAGAATCTCCCCCTTGATACCTTTCAAAACATCTATACAGTCTTTACCACAACCCATTTTTAATTTTCTCCAAATACATACATATATGTGTGTATATCATTTTAAATATATTAATATATATATGTATATATATTCATATATACATATACATACATATAAAATTTTGGTTGGTTTCTCACTTGTCTAATGGACTCTTCCAGAATACAAGCTGTCCTGGTGCTTGTAACTATTTTCTTTATCAACATGAGCATACACTAAATAACCAGAGAAATGCTGTTACGTAGTAGGTACTTAATAAATATTTGCTGAATTCGGACTTACTCTTCTAGCCCAGACACTGCGCTAGAGATGAAAGGTCACAAGAATAACTAAGACAGATGCCCAAAGTTGACTTAAATTACTTTAGAAATGTAAGCTGTACTCATCACTATTCTTGAGGAAGGTTTACGGTGATTAGAGAAGAAA